>JAPMOP011211892.1:0-14115 GCA_029874735.1 Cobitis vettonica | reverse complement strand
TCTCTCTCTCTCTCTCTCTCTCTCTCTCACACACACACACACACACACACACACACACACACACACACACACAATAGTTTTTGACCAAGTACTAAAAAAGAAGATCATACACACAGATTCACTTCAAGCATGTGGAAATTAAAGCATGAAGTAATTACTTTTCCACAGTCAGAATAACGAAAGAGTGATGGACAAAAACACGATATAACACTGATACGCGACATCTCTTCAACATATCTACCGCTTGTGTTGTAAATATATTTTAAAGAGCTCGCAGCAAACTACATAAAACAACTAAACTTATTTACAATGATAGCGAGTTGCCAAACTTGACTGAACTTCGTAAGCGCAAACTGTGCGCGTGCGATGCTCGCAAGCTGCTTCTATCGACAGACCACATAAAGATTCTTTAGTAGCCTATTTACTATAATATACACTGTATAAAAATTGTTGTAAACTCTAGTATAATATAGCATTTACTACACTTTGATAATTTATATAGTATTTTGTAGTATAAACTCTAGTGAACTGATACATTTTAGCAAATGCTGTAGGCTACTTTAATAATGTAAGATTAAAAATACTGTAATAGTCTGTCTTTTTACTCTTTACTACAGTAAACACTAAAGTAGTATTTTATCATGTGGAAATACAGTAGCATTTTAACTTTTAACTTCACATCAACAGTTATTATTATTACATTAAGTAACATTACCATCACTATACTGCGTAACTGTTACAAGCTTAAACGCCGTTGGTTTACGGTTTATATATAAATATATGGGTATAAATATATGACTTTTTATATTCGACATACATTAAGTGCATATATTCCACATTTAGTTAGCGTTATGGTATAGCGATGGCATGAAGAAACATTTGTTAACATTTGTGTCGTTTTATAAACTTTTTATTACACTTCTCAAAAAGTTGTGAAATAAATAGGCACCGATACAATAGCAATTCTTTGTAGGCTATCATTTGATTGGAAAAGAGAATGCTGTTTTAAACTTACTTTATTTCCGTGCTGAAAGAGGTCTTGATAAAGTTATGCGTGTGAACTTTTCTCCAGTATCCGCCCTTATGTACCGCTCCAGCTCTTTGTTTCCCCCAAAACTAATTTAATGTGTTTCTCTCCCCCTGGACCCCATTTAAATTAGCAACCCATGACGTCAAACACCACGTCACTCTCACTGCCGCACAGCCATGAGACGTGTAGTTATTACATTACTGTTTAAAATGTTGCTACGTTTTATTATATACAATACATTTATTTAAGATATAATTTATGTTTGGTAAATATATTACATATGTGGTAAAACCGCATTTTATACTAATAAAATATTAGTATTTTCTAGTGGCAACAGATTAAACACTCAAAACTTAAAAGCTTACTCAAAACTTTTAGCTTAAACATATAGCTCACAAGAAAGTTGTCACTAACACAAAATGCACAGAGCACAAAAATGGCATCATTATAAGACTCTTAGCTAAACTAATTTGATCTGTTATAGACCCAACTGTGTTCTGTCATGGTGGAAGTCAATACACAAAATCAAGATTTAAATAAAATACATACATACAAATTTCTCAGCTATAAATCAGTAAGGCTATCTGGAAAAAATAATGCAGAGATAAATTTGACATTTATCTCTAACTTTCAAAAGATACAGAGATGCCTGTGATCATAATCTGAAACATACATGGCAGTTCCCCAGGATTTAAAACAAACTACACCAAATCAAAAAGATCAAAAGCCTTTGTACAGAAATCATAATAAACACACAGGAAGTTAATTTACCCTAAATGGAGAACACAAAGTTGCCGAATTTCTGATAAGAAACAGTCAACAAATTAAAGAGACATCCAGACAGGGTGAAACCAAAGTGTACAAGCTCTCTGCAACCTGCAGATTTCACACCAAAACTACATAAATAGACTAGAGAAATATAGCATCTCCTCAACATAACACATTTGAATGGTAGTTTAATAACTGCTCCAAGAAGTGCAAACTTAGCTGAAGCATTTGTGATGTTTCTCCATGAAAATACACCAATGTCATGCTTAAAGTGAACGTTTCACCCCCGCATAAATAACACAGATTGATAACGAAAGACACAAACAGATCTTTAAAGCGACATGTTTTTTTGTGTGTATGGGTGTGTAACAACAACAACATCAGCTTTTGTACTTATGAAAGTCATTGCCGGTTTTGTTTTTGTATGGCTTTGTGTTAATACTGCAAAGATTACTACTGAAAACTACTTTTTAGAGGCTTATTTACTGTTTTTTCTTTGCTACAGTATGTGACTTTCTTGTGGGTGAGTGTGCTGTTAGTTTGTGAGTGTATGTACAGACCCCTGAGGACAGGAAACAGCAGCTCAATAGGACAAATGGTGCATTGGGATAAACAGTCTCTCTGCAGGCCGAGACAGGCAACAATGACCTGAACAAACTCTACTCATAAAACCAATACCATAGATTTTGTTCACATGAATTCTACCCTTTCTATACAATTCACCAGATATGAAAACTGCTAGAGATCAATAATGGTGACAATTCTCATTGGAATTGAACACAGTTTAAAATTGTATAGTCCAGTCAGTGCACACAATCTTAAGAAATTGTATGGAAATAAAAAACATCAAAAAAGAACTGAAATGACGACAATCTTAAGAACAGAAAACAAATGAAAAGGCAAAGAAGGGTGAGTGAAAGAGAAAATGAATGGGCTGGGAGGTTTATATATTCTAAAGCAAACTAAAAAGGAAAGACCTCCTCCTGCTCTTCACAGTAAAACCTCTGTTTCACAACAGAAGACCAGATGGAACAATCACTGTTTGAATAAAAGACAGCTCACAGCCACCGTGGGTCCTCACAACCACAAATGATCAACAAAACCCCACCATTCCTCCTTCCTCTACGGGAAGTCATGGGCAAAGGGTGAAACAGCATGTGAGAGTTTGTACATGAAAAGGTTAAAGAGCTGAGAACTGTGTTGAGGTCTGCTTTCTAAGACTGAAGTAGACCAGAATTTATACATTATTATACTATGGGGCTCTTAAATGCTTTATTCTGATTGGTTGAATAATGTTCCATGGGTATGCATTATTTTTTGATAAACGCACACCTAACCTGTCAAATGTTTTAAAATAACCACCAGAGCAATGTCTGTGGTAACCATGGTACAAGCAGAATAATTTGCTCTTTTGAATTATTTGAAAATAATGCACAACCAACGGCACTCTGCTGCGTGTCGCATTACCACCTTAATTGGGTGTGCACTATTTTTGAATAATTCAACAGCCTGTCGTCAATTATTCCTTACTTATTACTCTAAAAATAAGCAGGTCTTTTGGAGCATGAACCATACATTTCCTTTCATTTTCTGACACACTTTTTCCTAAACCAAAAGCCAATAAATATGTAATGTAATGTGATACAACCACACATTCTGCAAAAAATCTGGGATTTCACAAACAAATCTTTTTCTGAATAAGGAAAATTACAGGTCTATTATGGGAAGTATTAAAGTATATACAGATAGGCTTGTTGTTAACCTAAAGAGTTAGTTATGCATGACAAGTGAAAAACTACTGCGAAAATACAAGAAAAAAAGTTTGCAAGAATTATTTTGTAGGAGTGACCCCAAACGCCCCCAATTCAATAGGCAGTACTTTTTATTTATTGCAATGAATTTAATCTTTTACACCAAAGAAATGAAGAAAGGAGATGAGTTATGACAGAAATAGGTAACTTACTTGCTGAACAAAGAGATGGTCTTATTTAAGTTTAAATAAGGCTGAATCATCAGGATTCATAAGATGAAGCTGACAATTCAATGACTAATATAATGTCTACAGACGGGAACTGCATTAAACTTTATTGAACACTTACCTCTTATCTCTGAGCTGGTAGCTCACTGCCAAGACAAAAGAAAGCTGTTTCCCATATGTTTCAGAGTAGGAAAAAGTGGCTATATCTTAGGGATGATTCAAATGGAAAAGTTAAAACACAGTTAAAACAGTTGAACACGGTTCAACTGGTTAAAATCTTAATATTGCTATATCAGCAAGAAATGTAGACCAGTTTATTACTGGGAAATGAACAGTCAGATACATTTTAAGCATTGTGAGCAGTACAGCCTAATCAGCCTATAAGGTACCCGAGAAAGTTTACTCATAAAAGGCCTTAAGCTTAAAAAAGTTAAACAAGAATCTGATTTTTAATCAAAGACGAACACTTGTCCTTTACAAAAAGTCACAAAATTAAAAACACGATATTAAGCAACAAATGGTCTGGCAGTTGAAAGAACTATTCAGTATGCTTTATTATGGTAATCAGACAATAACAGAATAAGTGCTTTAAAGCTAACAGAGAGAAAAATATTTACTACATTACATGTGTATGCTCAAATCTATCTATGGGTTTAACAGTTACAAAACGTTTTTTATATCAAATATATTCATATATTTCAATAAACCTTCAGTTTCTTCTATCAAAAACTCAAATTATAGCTTTAAATTTAACTGGAAAAGAAAAAACTGAACATCTAGACACAAATTAGAGTCAATGTCAGATCATTTTCTTGTGTAAGACCGTGAAAGCAGCAGTTACTCCTTCTGCGTTCATGCATTTCAATGATATAGCTAAAGGCTTAAGAGCTTAATTAACTGAGAAAATACATAGCAACACACACATTCAGATATTCAAAATACATCTTACATTGCTTTGCCCTTTAAAAATAAAATTAAAAGAGACTTTCATAAAAAACTAAGAAAAGGGAGATTTCTCGAAAATGTTCTCTCTTAAAGTCGTAGTACAAAATGGAGCAATGTTGTTGTAATGAAAATGGAAAATCATTTTATAGTAAATCCATGACATGAAGACGTGGTAAATGTAAATGCAGTTAACAGTGAGACTTATCTTTGAATATGATAAGATCTAGCCTTAAGTAACTTGAGACCAGTATACGTATATGTATGAAATATATACGGACATAACTTTTTAAATTATAGCACTGTACACAATCTTTATCATAATCTGCTGATTGGACAAAAATAAAATTCACAACAGTGAATGAGACTCTATAGTGCAACTTAACGCAGTCAGCACTGCCTACAACCTCTTGAACTTGCCACAGACTACCTGGACAAAGTATTGCTAAAAAACCTCAGGGTAATAAAGTCTCAAAAATAGACCAACTCAACAACAGCAGACCTGTGCAGGGTCATCTACAATTAAACCACACTTCTCAATATAGATTTATTAAAATGTTAGGCCAAATGCTAGTCTGCAGTATATATCAGCTGGCAATATAAATACCAATGAGATTAAGTTAATAGCTGAACTGTGATTTCATGCAGTAAAATATTATCATGCCAGTATAAGCATAACTCATTATCAACGAACTCATGCAAACCCCAACCTAAACTGAGTGCTTAAATCAGTTTAATTAATGCAATGGTAGACATACAGTATAAACAAAACTAACTAATCACTAAATAAATGTAAAGTTGTTTATTTTAAGGAAACCATATTGGTAAAATATCTAGGCCAAATTAATGTCCAAATCATTTAAAGGCTTAAAAACAATATTGTAGTGTATGGTAGCATTTTTTTAAACTCCGAAAAGTTGTCATTAATAAAAGACCGCTACCTAGGATTTGTGACAATAACATTTCACAGAAAATAGGAGAAAGGCATCTGCGTTTAGAAATTAATTCAAAAATTTGTGCAAAATATACAGAACCTGTCCTGTAAATTATTTTGATAAACTCTAGGTTTAGGATTATGATCATTTTGTAGCATGGAAAGCCTTGAACCTCACAAAACTGTATTAAAACTGTATACCTCCAATAACGGTGTGAGATTGAGAGGCAGTGTATCTCAAACAGCTAAATTAAATGATCAAAATTCCTGTGTACAGAAATAAAGATTACTTCAAGAGATCACTCACAGTCACTATTAAGAAAAGGCAATCTTCAAAGCCTTCCTGATATTGTGTTTATGCTACTCTACACACAACCTTCATAATGAATTCTCAGCAGGAAAATGATCAAAAGATAACAAAGTGATTCAAATTTCATCTACAGTACCAATAAAACAAACCTATAGCAAACAAACCAAATTTTCCTCACTAAATGTGCAAAGTTCTCCTTAATATAATAAACCATACAGAATTTAAAAATCAATCTTTACGACATGTCACATATCTTTTATTGTAGGAGTTCAGTGAGTTTAGCATTTGTGGCATTTTCATATCATTCATCAGAGCTTCTGTCATGTAACTGTCTTGGTGGGGTTGGATGGATAGATGGATGTTTAAACATTCAAATTATATTGCAAAAGTAAGATTATAAGATGAAAATGTATATTCAGGCATGTTAACGTATTGAAAAAGCACCCATATAATGAAACTTATTTTAAAGAATTGTAAAACCAGAGTCACATCAATAATGAATAAGCAAACGTCTCTCGACAGAGAAGAGTTTTTTCTGTAATGCAAATAATTGAAATATGTTATAAATTAAGTAATTTTAATTATTAAACATATTTCAAGGCCAAATTATTTCAATAGATATCTATTTTGAAAAATAAATAGTATCCTAAAATCTGGATTAAGACATCAGAATTTTAACAAACAAACATACATACATACATACAAACAATAAACTAACTCTCAAGGAGTGTGTTGGTTTTTCACCAAGACTGAATTATAGTATACAGGAGAGACAAATCTGTTTTCAACTCCAACAAAAAAAAATCGAATTTACAGTTTTATAATACAATGACAACACATCTGTTATAGCTACAAATCATATAAACATCTATTTTCTTAAAAATATTGTAGGAAAGGAGCTATATTTTAGTACATCAATTATAAATCTAGAATAGAGAGTAAAGGCGGCAATCAAAGCTACAGTGCAAATGCCTCTTGAACAGAAAGCTACTCACATACATTTACAGTACCGGATGTTCTTATTAGAAACAGCACAGAAATCTAAGAAAATGCAAAATTCTTTAACACACCTGAAAAATATTTTAATAATTCTGATGTTTCTACTGTAAGTAAGATCCCATTGAACATTCCTTTTCCTTGATCCATCCTGAACATTTTAGTGCAGGGAAAATCTAGTTACATTCTAAACAAACACCGTATCATTTAATTGAAATACTCTTACAGTATTAGAAAATTCGCCGGTTAGTTGAAATGTTTCAGGATACACACCAAAAAAGTAATTTACAGTCATGTTCTGGACAGCTAGCCTGACTGAGGACAGCCACATAAGAGCAATATTAATCTTGTGTGGAGTCATGGTTACGGTGACTGTTCCAGCTAAACATACAGAGAATAAATGAGTCTGTAGACAGCCACAGCGCTGCCTTAATCTACAAGCCCTCGTCTATTATTCAGCCCAAGCATTTCCTAGATCCTCTTCCTATTCATATTCAACATTCAGCATTGTCAGACTAAAAGCAATTAACTTCATGAGTGTGAAAACAATTATTCCTCTGGGGACAAGAAAGAACCTAATTTATCTTGATGAGTGCATTTACATTAAAGGAAATGCATTCTGTCACATACATACAAACTAAGATGTTTTGGCAGTGCAATGAAATTAAAGAGATTAAGTCCAGGAGGTCATTCAGAGAATGATGATAAAAGCTAGGGACCTCTTCAGAGACAGTTAAGTGTTCGTCCAAGTCCCCTCTCCAGGAATGCATCACCCTTCATTGCAGTCCAAAGAACCTGCTAAGGGTGTAGCAATACATTTTTTGGTTACTGTTATTTTGGCACAAGAAAGCTGAGGAGGGTGTGAGGTTAAAGGTCAAACTGCAGTCTCCTGGTCCTCACGCTGGATCATTTGGTAGTGCTGACAGTTCTCCAGATACGCTGCGAGTTCTGCATCCTTTGCCTTCTCAGCACGATGTTTTGGAGTATCGCCCTGGAAAAACATAACAATAACAATGACCAACCATAACCATACTAATGAAATAGAGAAAAAAAAGAGACACTAATGGTAAACATGTTCTCTCTGAAAACTCCTCTGTGTTTCCATGTTGATGGTGCCAGCATTGCTCAACACTAATTGTTTTTAATAGCAGGCAGACCCAGTGCAGAGAGTCCGAGGGAAAGGTCTGGATTGTTCCAGTTGGACAGAGCTTGAAGCAGCCAAACTGCCCGTCAGGCACTTTTATTGCTGTGGGCTGGTGAAACACAAGAATTTGCTTTTGCATAACTAGCCACCAGCATCCTTTCATACTGTACAACTTCCAGTACAGTATTGCATCTCCCCTCTTTTTAGCCTTTCAGAAGCAGACTAAAAGCCATTTCTGGAAAACCTGCAGCTTTTACAATCGAGAATATTGTGAACTGACAGAGATGAGCTACACAAGAGAAAAAGCTTTGCGGTGGAGAGACTGATCTCTGCAGGACATGCCGAGTACTACTTTATTGTGCCTTTAAAAACCAACATTCATCTTCATGCAAGTCAGAGAAAAAACCCATGAAGGAAGGAACAATGGGAATACTTATAATCTATAGACAAAGACAGATGGCTAGGGTGTAGAAAAGAGAAACAGTGGGAAAGAGAAAGTATAGGAGGATGGCTCTTTATCATGGCACTGAAGGATGAGTCACTGCACAAAATGTAAAAAGGAGAATCCTCTGGAAAAACAGACAGCAGGGCTGCTGAACACAACAAACCACAGTCCGGGAAAATGGCACAACTAAATTAGGTCTTGTTTAGATTGTGTCCATCAGGAGCTGTCTCATTGATGGAGGACAGTTGAAAATCTCCAGAAAAACTCCACTGAGAGACTCTCTGTCTCCACACGCTCTCACACTGTGTCAGGCTGGTGACTTTACACTTTTCGTCCACCTCAACAGCCACAGAGTTCACTGATAATTACAAGAACTCAAGGCTGACAGACTGACTAGAGTCCATTGTCACCCAGGAGACTCAATCAATGCTGTCTCGCACATTCATCAGATTGGAGTTAGTAAAGGTCCTTTACAATGCTCTGAGGTTTGGAGACTTACATTTAGGTCCAGTGGTGCAAAGGTACAAAACTACAGAAAAAGAGCAAAAGTGACAAGTGTGAGAGTTTCAACCATAAATGAGATTTTTCTTGCTTTATGGAAAATCATTCCCTTAATGATCTCTTTAAATAAGTAGCTCTTAAATTGATGTTTCTTCTGAAAGGAAGAGAGGTAGTAATTAGAGTCTAGTGTGTCTACAGCTGTGGGCAATTTTGTGGTACACCAATCAGAAGTGCTGTGGGAGAGCTCGAGTCTCTTGGCCGGATCTGTAGAAGGGGAGGTGAACGAGGGAAAAGTTGGGTTGGTGGGGGGAAGAATGGCTCCTTGTTTCATGTAGAGGTCTTAGTCAGCACTGACTCACAGACAGAAGTTCAGAGATAGAGACCAGCTGGAGGTTACAGGCACAATAGACAAGATACAAAAGCCACAAACGTTTACAGTGAACAATCTCCGCTTCGATCTGTATTCTGGACTCCTTCATAAATTCCCATAACACATACAAAGGCTGAATAAATTTCTGTAAAAACTAAACTTTTATAGTTTCCTTCCCACTCTGTTTACCTTTACAGCAGACCGACACCCAGCAGCATGGCTGAAAAACTTGTGGTGGTAACTATAGCCAGCAAACAATTTCGCATTTACAAGACTCCTAGTAGACAGTTTAAGCAGCAACAACATAAACGAGTTTTGTGGACTAAACACCACTTCCGGTAGACTTCCACATGGAATCAATAACAACAGAGTACTTTTAACAGTAGTTTATTTCTGATAACAAGGGAAATAAATGACAAGTAAAATTACCTTTGTTCATATTTCATATCTAACGTGTATCAACTATTACACTAAGCTAATGTTACTGTGTAAAATTAATGTATGCAATGTTAGCTACAGGTTCTTGAATTCTTGCCTGTCTGCCTCTTTTCGCACAGTCGTGATCCATGCTCGTCGTCTCCCCTCGTCTTTAGCAAACTAAAACTTTTTTCAACAAGGTATTTGTTTCAGAGATCAGTTTAGCCACTATCCAGACCGATAAATAAACACAGTGTAATCGCGACAATGCGCGTGTGCCCGATGAAACCATCTACAGACGTCCACAGATGTCTAGGTTAAAACAAGCCAAAATTTGGTCTGTTAATGAAAACTTAATAGACATCTAACCATAGCCAAAAAATAAATAAATAAAATAAATGAATGAAACTTTTTTATTAACATGTTTGTTTCCCTGGGATCAAATTATTGGAATAGACAAACATGTTCATTTGAAGGGGGCGTACCTGTAAGTGTATTTTCTATGCCATTTATCACCTTGTAATCCCCATTGACTTTGCTTACATGATTGAATATCAAACATCTTTCAACTTATTTTGGCAAAATTACATGTAACCAAATTCAAGTTTATTTTGGCTGGATTAATCATAGCCAGACTATATTGCGTCTATAGTTAATCTAGACAATGAAATGACAACAATTGCTTGCTGGGTAGATGCCTGTAAACCTTAACTAATCCAACATCAGTTCAAACTTAGTTCAGACATACGGAATCTCCTTGGGTTTTCATGTATCTACATGTCCAACTCACCTGTAAGTCTGTCTTCATGAGGGATGCCCCCGCCTCCACCAGGTAATGACAGATTGTCCTATGACACAGCGAGGCTGCTTTGTGCAACACCGTCTCTCCGCTGACAGAGACAGAAAAAGGAAGAAAATGTTAGCGGAAGCAATGAAACACCGCCGGTAAGTCTAACCGAATCTGACAGCAACATCATAAAACAAACATTTAAACTTTTACTGTCATCAGACAAAATAACACATGACATTAGAGTGACATCAAGTGCATTTAACATAACAGAACAGTCCTCACTTTTCTCTCTCTGTCACATCCAGGATATCTGCAGGTGCTGTAGAGAAAAGAAAAAAAAGAGAAGTCAAATCTTGCAACTACATGAAAGCGTGTGCCCTGAGGTGATGGTGTGATGTTTAATTGAAGAGCTGTCTAAAGCTTGCGTGGGTGAGAAAGATGACCGGCTTCACGCCCCACCACCCCTACAGACCCAATGTACAGTACAGACACAACATCCAGTACAGTAAATGGTAACTTCCTCAGTTCTATTGGAAAATCATCCCTAGTTACAACATGGGAAGCTGGATGAGAGAATGCCCAGAGAGAGCACGCCAAACAGCTTTTTAAATGAGTGAATACTATAGGTGGAAACTAACATTTTTCCATACTATCTCTTGTTTCATTCATAATTTTGATGACTTTGCTATAATAAGTGATAGTAAAGATTATGTAAAGTTTTGACTGGTAAAACTTTAAATAATAGAAAATAAAGTGAATGTATTTTCTTTCTTATGTTGGAAGATTATGAGTTGGTGCTAGCAGTGTTTAAAAGATGTTACATAGAATGGTTTTGTGATCGCCATACCATTATCAATGATGTATCTGACAATCTCCTTGCTGCCCACCTCGACAGCATAGTGCAGTAGGGTCCGGCCCACAGGGTCCTGCATGCACAGGTCTGCCCCATTCTTATGCAGCTCCTTCAACTGCAGAGAACCAATGTCAGTGTAAATTTGAGTCAATACACAAACAGTCCACAAAGAGTGCAACAAATAATGTCATTAGGAAAAGTCATTCTGATCTGATTTATCAAAGCACCAAAAAGCCCTGGTTCATTAAACAGAGGCTCAGGTTTAGCTGTAGAATAGACACAGACATGTCAGTAATGGTCCTAATATGTTATAAGGAGCTTTTAGTATGATAAAGCCCAAAACCTGTGAGAAACTTGAAAGGACTTATACATGCACTGCAGAATATGGGCACTCAGCATACGGGCATATTCAGATATGACAAAAAAAGTCAAGACAGACTGGTATCATGACAGGATTTTTAGTCATCAGGTTTGAGTCTCAAGAGGAGAGTCACGAATGATGAATCAAGTCAGAGAGAAGGAGACACTTCTTACACAGTACATCTTGCGAGTACAGACATACCTGAGTGTATGCACAACACTTTAGCTGAATGTACTTCTGCATCGTTTAATGTGATTAGAGTCAATTGTTTATAAACCAGATACTTTATGAAGTCATATTGGGACAGGTACCGTACGGGATGTTGTGTACTTCACTGCCCATGCAACAAGCCAAACATCCTCAATATTTCTTTCCCATCTTTCTTTTTTCTTTTGGAGCATTACATTTGGGAACAGGCTAAGTTGGGAGATTATCATTCTGGAGAAAGCCTATTTGATCACCATAGAAACCAAGAACGAGTGAAAGGTCAGAAGAATATGCAGGTTCATTTATACGGTTACGCCTCCGCTCTGTGAGATACTTGACATTTAAATGGTGAGGTCAGCGCTGCGTTAGAGAGGACAGAATATCCTTTAGGCCGAGTGAATGTTTAACTAAAAGCACACCATTTGCTTTCTTGCATACAATGTGCACTTTAACAGTCAAAAAAACAACATCTGACTTGTATTAGTAGCTACATGCTCAAATGGTATGTGAATGTTCTCGCAGGCCATTTTGCTAAAAAGCAAAGTCTCTTCCAAGAACGACATGTAAATTGAAGAAATCTAGAGGGAAAACAAGAATGGCTTCTGCATTAAGCAGCAAGTAATGCCCTTACCTTTTGTTGGTCTTTCTTTCTCACACATTCGATTAGACTGTCTGTCGATACTGACAAACAAAAAGAGAGTTAACAACATACAGTTAATGCAAAACATCTATTTATGCAGGCCAGCTGCCAGGCCTGTATTAATAAGGGGGCATTTAGTTTTTATCCAAGACGCCCTTTGAATTTAAATGCAAAGTTTTATGGCCGCGGCACAAGCTTAATGTTCAAGGATTACCTTCTTTTAAAGTATAAATTAAAGCATGAACAATAGATCTACATAATATTCACAAACAGTCCATAGAGGTGCACAATATGTTTCAGCTTTAAGTTACATAGTGAACTGTTACTACTGTAGTTTATATTATATTCTTGCTAGTGTTTCATTTATTGTCATTTCGGTCATATACAGTTTGTACATAGTGTTATCCTGTTCCTCCAGGACAACACAGACCTATGGAACTGAACTGTACATAATTATACTGAATAGACTAAATAAAAAAGTTAAATAGGAACTAAAACAAGAACTGATTAATACTGACCAAACATGCAAATGCATACTGCCGTCACGATATAAAAGACCTGTTGATAATAGCGTACATCTTGGGGCCACTTTTTTGACCTCGCTGTTAAGCAGGATGTTGTCCGTATAACAAAAATCTGTATTTAATGTCCTAGCATGACCACGAATACAAGAATTTTTGGGTACAGATGTTGGGTTTATATACGAAGATGTCTGGCCACTGGATCCTTGACCCATGATGGCGAGTACAGGTCAGGAAACCCCACCTCATTGGTTAGGTCAGCGTATTAGTGTAAGACCCTGTTTACACCTGGTATTAAGATGCGTTTTGGTCGATTGGATCACAAGTGGACGACGCTAAATACAGGTGGAAACGGGGGGTGAAAAATTTTGAGTTCATCCACTTTCAACCACATTCAACGGTAGTCGAAAACACATTTGACCGGACTGCTATTGTGATGTACCGAGCACAATGTTTATCAATCTGTCCAACTTTTAGTGCGAACCCACAGTGTTCAGAGTGATCTTTACTGTACGTTCACATCGCCACCGACTTGAGCTTCCAAAGTTACCAGAAGTCATTCATTTACAATGGAAGCTGGCTTCTCTCAGCTGCAAGGACCGTCAAATCCTTTTTGGGTGCCGCATTTTGGGCGTTTTGAGCGACCAGAGTGTCAATCAGAACGTTGAAAGAAGCTCAACTTTATGGTAATGAGCTATGACGCGGTTCAGCGGCAAGTAGCGGCAAACCAATCGAAATATAGCCTAGACGTTCTCTGCTGGCTGATTCCCGAGAAACATATGATGTAAACTTTCGTCCCTACCAAAACATTAGTTCCGAGAACAGACTTCAGAGCGGCCAAAGCGTCAACAAGCTTCCCTGTACTTTTTGACAAGCGTCCTTGACCGGGCGGCCTGAGCTTCTTTGGA
>JAPMOP011211739.1:0-13815 GCA_029874735.1 Cobitis vettonica | reverse complement strand
TTAACACTGTTCATGTACCGCAGGGTAAGATTAAATTAATTTACATTTAACCAGTTTAATATGGAGAGGCACTGTACTTTAGCTCTTGTTATCACAAGCTAATGTTATATCAAGTAATGATTGCGGACTGTATACAAATGTATACATCCTTGACATTTTACTCTAACTTGTTTGGGTTTAAAAATGGAATAAAATAAATTCTGCAACACCATTGTATTGCTATTGTAACACTTAGCGATGTTTAAATTGATCAGACTTAATTGTGTTAACCTCATTAAAAAGTATATTAGTCTGTACACACAACTGACAAAATAAGTAACCTTTAAGGTAGAACTAACTCCGCTCCTGGAGGGTCAATGTCCAATCTGGGTTCAACCAATATCAAATACATCTGAACAAGCTAATGAAAGTTACATTGTGTATGGTTGTTACTAAAAAGCCCTGCCAAATATTGGCCCTCAAAGACTGAAATTGAATGGCCTTGCTCTAAAAACCCTGCGTCTTAATATGCTGCATCCTTCAATACACTCTTAACAATTAATGTGCCAAATTGCAGTGCCACAAAAGAACCATTTTTGTATTTTCTTAATAGAACAATTTCTTTCATACATTTTCATAGTCTGTACAACAAGTATCCACTACAAAAAGAATTTTGTGCAACAGAAAGGTTCTGTGTTGGGGTGTATAGTTTCATAAAGAACCTTCAATATCCAAAGAAAATTTTAGGAACCTTTATTTTTTAAGAATGTACCTACAGTAGCACTCAGACCCGGCCTGCGAGATTGGCAACTGGGCAGTGCAAAAATGGGTTCAGGAAAAAGGCGCCAATTTCTCAGCACAACGTCACACAATGCTAGGTTGCTTAGCAACGGCAGATGCTACAGGAGCACCCAAGCTCTTTGGAAAGGAGGAGGAAAACAGCACAGTTGTGTTTGCTGCACGGCTTATTCATCAAAGCATTATAGATATTACAACTCAGTAGATCTACCAGAGGCTCCTGAATTTTAAAAGCGTTTTTGATTCAAAAGTAATTTAGCATATCTTGTGTTTTTCTGTGGGTGCTCGAGCCTCGGAGCACCCAAGCAATTGGCGCCTATGATTCAGGGAATATGTTTTGGTCACGTTTGGGGTACAAATAAAGTATGTCTATTTGAATAATACAAAATATAGGATTATCATAATTGTACAATAATAAAATGTGTAAGGTTTAGATTTAAATCATGAAAAAAATTTAATTGCCAATGGTAAATGAAAAACAAACTTTTATTAATTTTCCCCTAGGAAGTTGATTTTTCTTCTCCTGTTTTCATTACATTTCTAGTCATTTAACCTATGATGCATGTCTTACTAATTTTTTTTGTTTTTACTTAAAATAAAAGTGAAAAGTACTAGACCTAATACGACTTTCTGAAGTGCTTTCAAAATGCAGTACGCATGAATTTACAAATTTTCCATCTGCAATTATTAATGAAGATTGAGAGTGCAGGAGGGCGGGAAAATGTTGTTTTAGTTGAATCCGAGTGGGCCTTTAAGGACCTCCTTGTCCCTTGTTGTGAGGACATATAAATATGTTAAGGTCCCCAAAGCAGATCTGTCTTCATTACGTCAGTGTCCTAGTTTGGCTGCAGCCCTCCTGTGCATCATTGCCCTATGCAGAAGAACACCTCCAGTCATTCAGCATGGAGGCAGAGAGGAGTCCTCTTGCCTTCTGCTTTGTCTGGCATAGACAGCTCTGATTAATGGTCTCATTCTGCGGTAATTAATGCTTTCCAGAAGTCCTGCCTACACGGGAACAATCTTCCAAACTGTCGTGATAGTACGAGAGGACAATAGACTGAGCTAAAGAAATCACATCACACAGCAACCAAATTCATCTTCGATCTGTGCTGCTTAATGAAGGCAGAAATCCACATAAACATAAATAACATGATTAAAAAAAAAAAAAATGAACGTGATTGCTGGACTGTGGCATGAAATCTGTCTGGGGGTGACGGGTAATTTTTTGGTATAAACAAATATGCTATTAAACAATGAGATTAAAAAACATAGATGAATAAGGACAGGTAAAAACAGCTGAATGTACGGAGAAGAAAGAATACGTTTTGGTTGTAATTGTGTTTTTGATGAGAGCTGAAGCCGATGCGGATTCTGTGAGCTGAGAAAGATGAGACTCTATTCAGAGTTGTAAGTGACGCACGAAGTGATCAAAGACAGTCGAGAGTTACCGCTTCAATCAGAGCGGGATTGTGCAGATAAGAGAGGAGGAGAGAGGAGCTTTGACCACCTCCTCCATAACGATTTTCTGGCTACATGAAACAGATCACTCCTAGAAAAACCCAATCCGGGTTGATTTTTTCTTAAATCCTAGAGAAAAAAACACTGCTTTTCCTGAACATACTTTGAGACTTTATCTAAAAATGGATCTCACGTTTCCCTCCCAGTTTATTCCATTTTCGTATCTCCGCTTTTACCATTGACGCTTTTTTATATGGAAAAGGATTTATAAATCCACGATGTGCTATTGAGCATCTAATTTAAATGATGTACACAAGTGATTCCCAACCGGTGGGACGTGTACAGTACCTTAGGGGATAGCGAAGTGTTTTTCAGGGGGAAAGATTTTGTTTTGTTAAACATTAAAACGAGTGAAGGTGAAGGCACCTGGGACAAAAAAGGAAACTGCTTAAAGGATGTTTACTTGTTCTGAACACCTCATTATGAACTACTTTTGAAAAACCAGCCTGATCTAGCAGGGAATTTGTTAACCGTTTCGTGAAGTTCTTAATTCGGATGAATTTGTATGATTTGAAAATGTACACAATAGCCGCACCCCTAAACTCAATGTCACAGAAAAAGCAACTCGTACAAAAGCGTACAAATGAAACTGATACGAATTATAGCCACCTCATAAATAGTTACAAATTGGCATGAGATTGTATTGGAATAGACAAGGCTGCTTTATCTCGTGCATATAATCAGCTGATGACAACAGAGTATCTTGTACATGTAGGCATGTTGTGTAAAAAAGTAAAATAGTAAACATACAGTATCCACAGTATATGTTGGGATGGGGGCTTCAGGGGGCATGTACACGAAGGCATTTTCACCTGCGATCGGCGTATGTTTTTTTAAATTGTTTCCAATGGAAGTGCCCGCAGCTAGCGGGTTTTGTCCGCGCCAAACGTCGGCGCTCTGCTTTTTTCCAACATCAAGCGCTGAGCACCAATAGTTGAAAACTTTTCAACTTTTTAGTGAAACGCTCAGCTTGTCCATGTCACTTCTCACTAAACCGTTCAATCACAGTGGCGGGGTGGGACTTATATCACAACCAACCAGCGCATTGTACAATGAAATACACAAAATAATGTTGTTTTTTAGCAATTAAATATGTGCTCTTTAAAACAACTCATCACAAGTCAAGACAGAAAATACTAAGTTGAAATGATACCTAAAGCCAACCTAATTATATTTGAAAATGTAAGCGATCTTTTTTTGCAGTGTATATACTGTATACATATCCATCACTGCAAAAGCAATAAACTGTAATATAATAAAACATAATTATAAAATATCCCTCAAAATGTCTTTTATTACAAGGGCCATGCTATTGATTTAGAAGATGAGTTCGGTAAATATGAAAGATGATGTCACACATTTTACGTAAATCAACATAATAATAACAACAGAAGTCAAAAATAAATGCGTATGATACACTTCATTGATCTGGCAGTGGTGGAAAGACAACAAGATGATTAGAAATGGTGTAAAATGTGTGGCATTTGAGGCAGGGCAGAGATATTGATTGGCCACGTTTATGTGCTGGTACAGGGCATAATTTGTTTTTCCTGGAAATGCGCCGTGATGGATAGCTTCACTTGAGTGACTAAGCCTTACAGCCAAAGATCACTTCCCCACCCACAAGGTCACCTTGCCAGACCAAAAATGGATTTTTGCACACCACTATTTCTTTATGAGCCATATTGAATGAATTCACTCGCTGGAAATCATGTTTGATAGTCGTGTCAGGGGCGTCTGTTGGTCGAGCGCAGGTAGAGATCGCACAGAGATCGTCAAATAATGGCATTAGATGACAGTATTGATTTGGGATAGATTTCATATGCTGAGATGCGAAGAAGTTCAAAGAATATACTGTTAGCTTATGAAAAACATTAAAGATAAATAGATTATGCCGAGATGTTTTATCGTGTTTCATTGTTTTCTTAGCGGAGAAGCGAAAGATCAAATGAACTTGCTTTACAAGAAACATTTCATGTCCGTTCCACTGAATATGGCCGTAAGTCATTCCAGTTTTAAAGCATATTGTGGCCTTGAAGGTTTGCGGTGTTAAACACATAAATCCTCAATCCTTACAGTAGCACCAATATTACTTTTCAACATATATTGAAGTGGTCTGATCACTGACATTAGACAATTAAATAGCGAATATCTCTGATGTTTTAAACTGTTCACGTAGACGACTCGATAGTCATTACGAACAAAAGCAGACAAACAGGATGGCCGCACACACGCTGCGTACTGTGCTAACTCATAACGTCGTGACAGAAAGTGGACCACCAGGTCGATCGAAAGAAATGAAGGATATTAAACCTTCACGGATCGATCCGGTTGTATTTTACAAACAGCTCTTTCGTCGCCTTGCTTCACCGTAAACTAAAATAAAATAATAGAATGCTGCCAATTCAATTGGTGGGCCGAAGCATATCGCACCACACATCATGAATATGGTGCCGTAATATTTCCTGTGAATGCTCCGATTCATTTCCATTGTGCTGTTGGTTCTCTTTGAGGCTGTCAGCTGAGGTCATTTCCCCTGTCTCACGGCTCTTTATCATGTGTCAGGGGCCATCGGAAGTGCGGGACACCTGGGTGATGAATATGGACTCACATGAACGATTCATCTTCGCGGTACTTTGGGTTTTTCATCAACGACAGCGTTTTTAACAGAGCCACAGAAACAGCCCCACCCAGATAGCACAGCATGAGCTATGGCATTCAACAAACCCGTCTAAAAAGTCTGCGGTCTCATGACTGATGCTTATGAACTGTGCAAACAAACATGATTTTCTGGTCTCGAGTCTGACAGACTAAAAATCTAATATTTCATTGCCAGGACAGTCATAAACCTACTGATTACATTTGTTATGGCATGCTGGTCTGTGAGTGTGGGGGGGGCGCACAATATTAACCCTATCAGTTTGACTCATGAATATTAATTAGATGTCTTAACAGTCATCTTGAAACCATATCTCTATATGTTATAGTCGGATATCAATATTATAATTAGTATTCATCCAAAACTCTTTTAACATTGCAGAGAGATATTATAGTATGTTGTGTTGCAAACTGGACAAAAGTGTTGCTACTACTGGTAAGAATGTATATAGTTCCCTAGAGCTTATAGCTTTTTTAATCTCATGTATCACCATGAATATAACCATGAAGACTCCTGAGATGAGGAGTTCACTGCAAAAATGACAAGATACTTTGAGATGCCACCATGGCAGAAATACACATTAAACACACATTAAAATATCTTTAAACTTAAAAGTAATTTTATAAATTACATATCATTTTTAAGACTTTTAACTCTTTCCCCGCCATTTATGAGTTGACTCGTAAATTAAGAGAACACGCTTCCCTGCCAATGACGAGTTTTTCCGGCAATCCGTATTTCCACTATTATCCACCAAATGGCGCTCTTACTCAATTTATAAAACCCGGAAGCAATGCCTCAGGTCAAACAGTTCAAACTCAGTGTATGTTTTGATCATCGCTCTGAATCAAAAGTCCTTTACAAAAAAGCAATTATCTCAGCTCTTTGCTCAAAATTTTTAAGAAAAATGCTGGCAGGGAAAAAGTTAAAAATGTCAATGAGTTCCTTTGGATATTCCTCCAGCATTGAATCTACGAAACTTATTTTTTTTATTATTTACTTTTAATTATTTTTATCTTTTCAAGAACTATAATTTTACAATGCACAAAGTTCTTATAACGTTTTAACACACTCTCACTTTTAACTTGTCATATATTGACATTTGGTCAGCGCCCCACTTTTTAACGCACAGGGTAGACTACACCTTTGGCATTGTTTTTTTGACGTAGCGGGTACTTCATTCTGTTTATTTGCCATATGCGTCGGATCAAGACATTTTTATTCTTTGCATTTGTAAAAGTTGTAATGATGTTATAAATACTTAGTAGTTTAAAAGATCATTTGAAGGTGCTTAAAAATTTATAAATGTAATGTAAAAAAAGTGTAGTGTGAATACAATTTTGCTGGCTGTTTAAATTTAAAAATCACACCCAAACATCATAATGGAACCATTATACCCCATTTCATAATTTCATGATGACACTTAATTCTCATTCCTGTCATGTCTGGTATTTGTGCAAAGGTTTCTCTTTGAAAGCAATGAAGTACCCTGACTGTCGAAAAACGACGCCAAAATGGGTACCCTGTCTGTGAAAAAGTGACATAGAAAGAGTCAGTGTAAAAAAGTTGGTTCAACTTAAAAAAAAAAGTAAGTTACCTTACATTTTTGAGTTAATTCAACTTAAAAAATATTAGTTGACAATTTTAAACATTTTTTTTTAGTTAACTAATATTTGTAACTGACCTTTTTTCATGTTGAACCAACAAATCTTTTTTACAGTGCAGTATATACAGTATGCAATACTATAAAATAAACTTTCTTTAAAGGCCATTTGCAAAACAGGAAGTCACTTAATAGTCCCATCAAAGCAGCAGACATGTACACCACCGATAATTAAATTACCAAACATTTGTTTCTTCGGATGTTACAAAAGACTACACTCGGTCTTGTATTCATCTCTAATGTGTTTCCCGATCCTCGAGGAGACGCATTGTCTGAGTAACACAACATTGGACACGAGATAGCCGAAGGTTTCGCCTTTGCTTTTGTTGCCATCTTAATTGATGGTGTGGCTCAGATGGCTTCTCCAGTTTCTAATGGAGTGAGAAGAACACAGCTTTGATGAAGTCTCACTACCAGCAGGGGCGAGAAGCTTCCTCCTCCCATTTCCATCCACTCCAGCAAAGACAAAGTACAAAGATGCTCCTTAATTACCAAGACTCTGTACATGTCAGATACACATGGGTGAAAACAAATCCATCCTCCAGCATTCTGTATCCGGTTGCTTATTTATATATTTAAAAAACAAATGTTGGACATGGGAGAAAAATATATGCCTATGGGTATCATTTCATATCATGCAAAGCGATATTTTTCTAAGCCTGGTAATTAATGTTGTGGGAAATAAGAAAAGCAAAAGTCATTTGTAAAACTGCTTCGGAAGGTAGAGGTGTGCATAACCTCATCTAAAATGGCACCATCAGGAACCTTCATTTTTCCCAAGACATAAATACAGTCTTAGAAGTTGAAATGAACAGATATGAAGTCCATATCTGAAATTCGAGTCTAAAGAGACATGACATGAGTTGGCCATCAAGAGACCTTGGCCAAGAAAATGACAGGCACCTTTACTGAAGCATCAGGGAATTCATTAGCAACCGTATAGAAAAGTTCCTTCAAAGGCCATCTGTTAACGTCTGTGGATTTTGACTGCTTTGCCTTGTAGAGCAATATGAATTCAACATAAAGCAAATCCGTCTAAACTTCTGAATAAACAGCTTTAGTTGATCCTGGTTAATTCCTTTAAGCAATATTCACTGCGCTGAGGTCATTTAACAGGCAATGGAGCTGCTAACAAGTCATTTATTACCGCGACTCAATCAAGGCGATTGCGGAGTGTGTCCAAATTAATAAGCGAATGCTTCCGATGTGAACTGTGCTTGCAATTTATTATTTGTTTAGCTATAGTTGTTGACAGAGCCAACTAATGCATCTCATTCATACACATGCTCTCAATGGAGCTCCTGCCTAATGTAATAACACTAAACAGAGTCTCCATCTTAATTGAGGATACAAGGGTAAATAAATATACTAACAAAATGCATGTTTATAATCACTAGCCTTCTTCACTGGAATAACCAAATTAGCATAAAGGTTATACAGTAGCTGGGCTCAGTAAATCATATATTATTTGCTGCATTCCTATACAAAATATCAATAACTGCTGGCCCACTCCCTGTATTATCGATTTTAATGTATCCATTTACATGTACATTTATGCATTTGCAGACACTTTTATCCAAAGCGTCTTAGAGTGCATTAAAAAGATAAAACATTCTATCAGTGTGTTACCTGGATTCGAACCCATAGCCATTTGGTCTGCTAACGCAATGCTCTACCAGTGAGCTATATTAATGCTATCTCATGGTAATTCATACATATTTTACAAGGTGGCTAATTCGTACGACCACATTTGCTTTTGTCCCATGACGTTATTGTTTTTTTTTTAATGATATTCATACGTTTTTGTTCATACGAATTAGCCAACTCGTAAAATACGTACGAATTCTCATGAAATCAGGCTGGCTATATACTGTAGGAGCTAATTTTATTCCCACATTTTAGCGGTAAACTAGGGCAAATTGTTAATTTTGACAAAACAAGGGATAGAAAATATGAAGAATATCAAGCTTTTGTTTATTATTTGGTTTATTTGAAATTCAAGTCCAATTGTGATCAAAGAGATGTGCATGAATAAATGAGTTTCTGGTTAAATTCAAGAGCTATTTGTTACAGACCTCAGCTGTTAAAGCATGACCAATAAATAAATGATTAGTTGTTTTGTTTGTTTTTTACTTTAAAACAATATGATTTGAACTTTTAAAGGTTAAGCGATTCAATAAACTGAATAAAGCACAAACTTGTCATTAAATCTCAGCCGTCCAGAATAAATCATTCAGAAGTCATTTATGTTTGCAAATAGGCTGCAACACAAAATGTACAACAGTTCTTGCTGTGTTCATCTTTTCAAGATCTTTCAAAACTCATTGAAAACCAGCCCTAAAATCTCATCTTCAAATTAGCAAAAATATTTTACTAAATACTATATATGAAATGCATGTTAATATTTTAAATCAACTTTTAACTTAAAAAGTGTTAAGCTGAAAATATTATCTGCAATTTTGTACTTTTACTCTCCGATTTCCTGTCAATTTAAAAGTAAAGTTATTATATTACAGAGCAAGAACATTCCTGACTTGACCAGAAGTCTCCATGTTATAAGGATACAAAAATATGAAGAAAACTACTAAGGGAAAATACAAGAACACATTTGCTGGCAATATTTACCCATTATACAGAACACAAATGTGCTAAATATATCCCAATAATGTGTCATTAATTAAAATATTTAAATAGTAATGATGTTTTGGAAACGATGCCATGGTCAGCTTTGTTCTCTATATTATGTTTTACTGCCACCTAGTGTTAAACAACAACTTGCATAGACATCACACAAAAATACTAATGGTTTGTTGCTGCTTATAATATGAATATTCAAATCGTTATTAAAGCTCTATATTAATTTGCATTTTCAAATTATATAAAACTTCAGTAGATTAGATGCAATTTCTGTTCTAATTTACAACCTCATCCCTAATCTTTCAAATCCTTAAGAACAGAAATATCAGAAGGAAATTTGGTACGTCTGCAAAAATCCACCGATTCCTCTCCTTGTATGGGAGTTAGATATTCTCTCAGACTGACAAAGCAGACACACACACATCAATCTCCCAGCATTATTCAATTACGCCTGTCCCTATCTTCACTACCATGCTTTTGATTCACTGCTACCCTCTCGCAAAATACGAGATGTCAAAGTAGTAGACCAGCGTGCCATCCCACACGTCACTCATCTATCTCTGGAAGGTCAACAGTGTTGTTCTTGCAGCAGAGGGGAGGAAGGCAATCACAGTCATATCACGGTCTCAATGAAAAGCTATTCGCATCGGCCGGGATGGCGTTTATCTTCCGCAGCTTACCGATAACACCTTTTACTGTGGCGGTGATGTCAAACAATGACATCATTATGACTAGAATAAAGATTGTCTTTTCATAATACAAGTACATTGTTGTTGATTGATTGTTGTTTGCCTGTCTGTTCTCAGTTTCAGACACGCGGTGTTAATGATAACCTGCATTGTAGTCTGTGTAACAAAAACAAAACTGGTCACCCAGAGATAAACTGCTGGAGTCCTGAAAGTCTATAACTGATCGATATGAGACTATCATTTTTGTGATCTTGTCTTGTTAAATCAATGTGCCGCGATCATGTTCTTACTTTCAACACTTAAGTTTAATGTAATCAGATCTAAAAAATCCATGAAAAGTTCAGTGAAATGATGAAGGATTTGAACTTTCAAGACCTTATAACATTGTGCCTCTAATAAAATTTATTTTTCATCTCATTGCTTGATGGCACTTCAATCAGGTTTCAACTAAACTGAGAAAAAAACAGTCAACGTAGTATTTGAGAATATGTGCTACATTTACAGTAAATAAAATGTCCCTTGGTTTGCTATTTTGTCATCTAAAAACATTACTTATACTGTATATTTTTAAAAGTGGCTTAAGCAACTTTTAGGTCCGGTCACTTTTCAGGTCACTGTATGACGCTTCGTCATAAGTCATTCTTTAGCGTTGCATGATACTGAAGAAAATTGCAATATAACTTGCTTAATAATCTGATACACAATATGCTATACGATAATGTTTTAAGTTTGTAAAATCAATTTAAATTATAACAAACATAAAAACTGAAAATGATTTAAACAACATACATTTTTCAATCTTTCTGGGAAAAGAAAGCATCCCTTTATCCGTATCGCCTGCCTGATCTCTCCTGGGAATTCGTAGATATTTTACAACTTGGCTAATTCGTATAAAGTGTATCGTAAAAATTTGTACAAATATTATAAAAAAACACAATAATGAACCCGACCCCTAATGTCACAGTGGCGTAAGCAAAACGTACACATGTGGTCGTTTGCATTAATACGAATTAGCCACCTCGTAAAATACACACGTATTGCCATGATATTGTGTTGGTCTAGCCAGTTCTTCTGCTTTCTGCATCGAATTAAACATTTGACTGCACATAACTTTTTGAAGTATTAAAATCACACAGGCATTGCAATATTCATATAACCATTGTGATAATTCTACTACATTATGCACATGTGCAATATTTCGAGAAATATTATATATATATATATATAAATAATATATATTATATAAATAATATATATATAATGCAGCCCTTTTTCATTTTACCATATTTAAATATTGCATAAACTATGTAAATAATGAACTTAAAATTAATACTATTACTGAACATATATCTGAAAAGGTAAAAAAATACTCGTACCTTTGTCGTCTTGCATCAGGTCTTCAGTACACAAATACAGTGTGTTTGTATACATTTGTGTAAGCTTTGTTTAAGTAAATACACTATATGGACAAAAGTATTGGCACGTCCTCTTGAAATGAACAGGTATGACTACATCCGTGACTACAAATCTTGCTATAGCATATAATGATATTCTAGAGAATTGTGTGCTTCCAATTTAATAGCAACAGTTTGAACAGGGCCATTTTCTATTCGAACATGACAATGCCCCTATGTACAAAGCAAGAATCGAAAAGAAATGATTGATTTAGTCTAGTGTGGAAGACCTTGACTGGTCTGCATAAAGCCCAGACGTGAACCCAGCTAAACACCTGTGGTATGATTTGCAAGCTGGAAACAGTCATTTCAGAATCAAGGCCCTGTTGCAAAACTGTTGCAATATGGATAAATTTACTGGAATAGATAAACATGTTTATTGGAAAGGGGCGTCCCAATATTTTTGTCTATGAATTGTATTATTTTGGTTGGTGTAAAATTACTACTGTATGTGGTTAAGAGTGTGCTCACTTAATCGTTTCCCTTATGTATATTATCTAAATAAGTCAACTTAAGAGTGAACTAAACAACATAAAGATCCAGATGTTGCAGAAAACAGGGTCACTTACGGTCATTACACTGTGTTCCTGTGTAAGAGGTCATTGAGCAGTCACAGGTGTAATTCTCCCACTGCTGGATGCAGATTCCCATGTTGGCACAGGAGTCTTCTTGACATGTAGTGCTAGGACCTATGGTAGCAAAGCAGAGCAATGTAACACTACAGGCAAACGTCCCATCATGCTGTCAGGTGCCATGCAGGTGTGTGTCAGAACGCATGCAGATTGGGTTAGTAGAGGTACTCAAAAAACATCCCAAAAGCTGTAGAACGAACCAAAACGTAGATTTTAGTAATATACGGGGTCAAACTGTAGACATATTCAACATGGCTTGTTACAAGAATAATTTCATACATGTGGCCAAGCATGAAGTCTCACATCTGCACAGTGGAAAAGTCAACAACAACATTTAATAGCAAGATGTGTACATAGTCGAGTATGTACTATTGTTACAAATGTTAGGCACAATAGTGTGCACACACCAGTCACGTGCAGAGACTTGAGCGTGCTCCAAACACATCCTGTGTTTTGGCACACTTGAGTTTAATTTTTTAGGAACAATACAGATCATAAGCCAATTCAGAACAAGGGTGCGAGAGCATTCCCCCTGAATTAACAATGTCAACATCATAATGGTGAATAAACTGGGTTTGAGTGCATTTATTCATCCTAAATACATGTGTGAAAACAGGTTAACCATAAACATAAACTTTAGTTTAACGAAAGGAAAAAAACAAAGACTATAAGTGCATTTATTGCGCAACCCACAGTGCAACTTAGTACAATACTACAGTATGTCATAATTGAACATAAAATGATTCACCCCTAATATTTACTAGAACCTTCAGAAGAATCAGAGAGAACCATCTCATCTGGTTAATATAACGCAGGACAGTTCTCTCTAATTTTCCCAACAACGCCATACTGTCAAACTACTACCATACTTAAATTACATTGCGATCTAAAGACATCACATTATCTAACCTACCCTTTGCAATTCTGTAAATCTGCCAGTTTGGAAGCGTTCGTTAATTTCCACGCGCGTATTTTTAATCAGTAACACAACAGGTGCTACAAGAACCGACTGGCAGATTACTTCAAAGTACCGCGAGAGAGATTCGAGAAATCATACAAACGAAACGAGTCTGCTATCGAATCATTCTCGCGGTACTGTGAGGTCCGTCTGTTGGTTTTTGGAGGGATGCATAAAATCGTCGAACACGCAAAATACGGGGGATTCCTCTTAGGAAGTGATCATCCCTATGCCATACTCCCTTCGAAGATAACAAACTAGACAGAGTTACCAAATCGTGTCTCGTGTTCGATTAAAATACACTAAATAGAGCAATCAAAAATACGTAATTTTCTTTTTATATGAAGCGACTGTTTAAACGGCGTCCTCTTCCCGAAGTGCCCTTGGGTCGTTCACATTATAACGAAACTTTAATGTTAACTATAACGATAACTATATTATCATAATGATAATTTGCTAATTATCTATGATAATGCCAATTCGCTTACTCGCGTAGCACTCGCCTTCAATGGCATTAACTAATATTGGATATTTCCTGTAATAAAAACGTTTGCAATTGTTTACATGTCACTAAATATGTAAATATGTTGTTCTTGTTGCATTTACACAGCGGGTAACCAGCAGATGTCCTCTAAACAGTGAACCTAGATTGTATCATTTAATATCTTACCGTTTGTCGTAGTCAGTGTGGTAGGGAAAAAACATTAAGTAGTGTAATTTCATAGCAACTGCATCAGCGCTGGATAACTGAGGCAATTTTATGTTTTAGACCTCAGCAACGAGCTTCTCCACTGTCATTTCAAGTGCGCGTGCACTTGAAGTTCAAAC
>JAPMOP011210931.1:0-13313 GCA_029874735.1 Cobitis vettonica | reverse complement strand
TTTTTAAGAAAATACACTTTCAAGAAAAAACATAGAAAAGAAATAGGCTATAAATATAAGGAAAAGTAAATGACGGCATGAAAATGATAAAATACATGTTAGTTTACAGTATATTCTACATTTTAAAAAAAATTATGTACATTTAACCACCATAAGTGCCCCCTGCCGCCACAGCTGGAAAAAATCCTAGAGGAAACACTGTAAACATTATATATGTATATTATAACAAAACGAGTAAGCATGTGTCTTTTGCCATCCTCTGGTCAGTCAGCTTGCCTCGCGCATTCTGACAGGAATAAATGAAATCTGACACCCGCTGCTCTCTGATGTGACGCGCGTTCAGATGATTTAATTTCAAGAAAATATCAAAACCACGGTGAAAGACGGTGTCGCGGTGGGCAAGTGATCTAACCGGTGAGAGGCTGAAGCACCTTTATCAGGGTTATACCGACTATCGCAACAAGCCTAGCTCATACCAATCTGCAGACCCAGCTTATGAAGATGAAGCCATTTGTTCCTGTAGTTGGAATTCAGGGTTAAGCAATCTCTCAGTCAATAGCTTAATGATGAGCAGAAACCTGACATACTTTGTATCCCCAAGAAACTTGATACTGACATCACCATGTTATTAGAAAAACGCATGGGTCATATTTTACCTTGAAAGTAAAGGAAAGAGTAAAGCCTGTTTTGGAAGCATTTTTGTTTTTTTATTACCGGGACTTTAAACAGGAGTGTCTTTTACAATGGGCGCAAAAAGCGAAGCAATGACACACTGAAATAAAAACAATAGATACCAATGAAGTCCTTTAGACTGCGTGTGATTATTTGATAATTCTTTTTTTGGCTAGTGCGTGTTGATTTCCCCCCCATCATCCTGCGATGAAACGCGCCATCCAATTTGATTTGCGATTAGATTTTCGCTACCTAGTGGGCAGAAGAAAAAACCCAAAATCAAGACTCAACTGAAACCGCCTCAAATCGATGTAGTATACATGCAAGACCAGTATGTGGTGCTGTAATTCTGCAACAGAGATAAACTAAAAACGGAGCATGCGCATAAATCTTGTTGTTTTCACCGTAGTAGCAAAGTTGCAGAAGATTTTGGTTTCGTACAGCCAATAGGCCTCGAACACAAGCATGTAGTCCACCATTGCTGCTGCCATTACGTGACGTAGCGGTGCCTGACTAGGGTCGAGATGTGGGGTGACGACATCATCATATCACAAAATATACGGATTGGGTGTACATAGAAACTGCAAAGGTGTCTAGTTCAGATTTGTCCAATCTGGGATCCGGTTTCAAAAAATAGTGGTTTCAGGCTTCTGAAATGCCACATCTGTTTTGACGAAATGCCAGTACAATAAAAAAATTACCTATGCAGCTAAACGTGTCTCTGAGTTTATTTGGTATTAACGACATGAAATTTCAAGAATGCAAACGGTCTTGATCAAAAACTATGTTTCATTATTTTTTTTAAGCACACATTTTTCATATTCAACTCTTGCCATTTTCACTTTCCCAGTTGCATTGCTTTCATATTTCAGTGAATAATGTTTTAAGTTAATGACTTTACAGGCCGTTATGGAAAAATCTTGATTTGTATCCTTCAAAAGACATTTATTGACATTTGTTTTACATGGATGAAAAGAATATTTGAATGAATTTCCATCTTTTTCTTTGTGTTAAAAGGTTATTAAAACACCATATGCTTTTCATAAATTTTACATAAGGCTTTTAACACTTGCCTAATGAAAGCTACTGTGTTGTCAGCCACGGAAACTACAGCTAAAAAAACAAACAAGAGAGAGAAACAGCAGTTATCAGACCTGTGATACAAGATGTTTATTTATATGAGCGGTTTTTATTTAGCTTATGAAATGGATGGTAATTTATATAAATGTTCAAAAATATTAGCCGTTTCAGAGTCATCTTCGTTCTTAAATAGTGTTTTTGATGTTGTCCCTTTGTCTCATGCTTTTAATGTTTGCTTTGATTTTTTATTTTCTCTCATAGAGGAGAATCAGGTGCTGGAAAGACAGAAAACACCAAAAAAGTCATCCAGTACCTGGCTCATGTCGCATCCTCTCACAAAGGAAGGAAAGACCACAACATTCCAGTGAGTTCCTTTTCTCTCGGACATCCTCTGATTCCCATTGTTCACATTTGGATTTTTTTGTTGAATTTGCTCACTTATCAATAGATGTGATGTCTTAATAGAAGCAAAGGGCAACTTCGCCGAGTCTCAGTAGGGAGCGGTACTTTTACAGAATATGGGGCTCACAAGTTCAACTTTAAAAAGTTACCTGGTTGCCTTAAAAGTTTTAGTTAATTTAACATAACAATCTTTACACAACTTTTATGAGTTAACTAATATTTTTGTGTCAACTAATTTTTAAGGCAACCAGGTAACTTTGGGTAATTTTGGGCTGTTGACGATCAAGCTTAAATGCCATTTAACATATTGTAAATAGCATCCTGCAGTTCATATGTTATTCTAACTTATCAATAATTAATTGACAGGAGCTCCTACAATCTACTGCTATTGTTATTATTATTTTTTTTTACAAAGACAAAATTAAAAATGAATTTAATTCAATGAGATCAGGGTGCTTTTTTTAGAAGAGTTGTTTTATCCGAATTAACATGGATAACATGCACTTGTATGTCATTGTTATAGTATCGTGCATAGACTTTTATTCAGTAATACCTATTGTATTACTGGCTAATTTTTACAGTGTGTGTAGTTTATTATGGATGGGCCTATATTCAGAAAGCATCTTAAAGTATAGTAAATTTTTTACGCATACGTGAGGGTCTGCTTACAATGCGCGTGGTGCAATTTTCGCCGTCAGTACTGTACGCACACTGCCGGATTTTTAAAACCTTACGTACATTGCACAAGTAAGTCGCGCATGTGCGTACAGGAGTATGTAGGCCACGAGAGGTATTACAATTTGTTGCAACATGCATGTGTCGAACGTTAGCGCGTGTGTATGAGTCGAATGAACTATGCTTTGCAAGGCACATATGCTCGCGTGTGCGTAAAAATCTGACTATACCCAGGGCTTTAGAAGCTTCAGTAATTGCCGTTATTTTCCAATTGTCATGGATTTAATAAGTTAAAAATGTTTAATTTGTAATTGCATTTACTATTTTATAAATATGAAAGCATGATATTGGCTGAACAGTTTTATATGCTGCAGTCATTTATCGTCTGTAATCGCATGGCCAAATATACTGTAAAGAATGTGCTTAAGGCTTAGATCTGGCCCTTGGACTAAGATACTTTGGGAATGTGGCCCCTGATGCCTTCTAACATATTACATTTTGTTTATTACATACAAACAGCCAGAATCACCTAAAGCTTTCAAACTCCAGGCAAGTTCCTTTAAGCTTTTTATACCTGCTCTGCTTGTGCATGCAAAACTAACCTGCTACATTATTTAAACACAAATGGAAACAATCAAAGTGGAAATTTATTTAAAATGCACTGTGGGATATTTATGGTATAGATAAACAAATACCTTTTGGGGTTGAATGGTTTATTTTCACATTCTCTTACTAAATGGTTTTGAATGCATATGCTAAATGTTTTATTCTGTTTAGTTTATATAGCTGGGTGGTTGGGTCATTTCTGACATGTCATCATCTACACTATAGTAACCTGATTGTAACTCTGATCCTGTCTTATGATTTCATTTACTTGAAAATCTGTTACATTTTCAGATGAAGCACATTTTTACACCATAGAGTAAAAGGTTTGGCAGTCAATTCTGTTGTTTTATGAAGACTTTAAGGAAACTCTGTGAATTTGTATGTGTCAAATGTAATCATATCTGTTATGTTGACAGCTGACAGATTGGTTACAGCCCAGATTCAAAGAGCAGCTGCTCTTGTATCATCCTAAACCAACAGAGACAAAGTCCTACTTAAAAATTAAGGATAATATTCCCAACACTGTTCTTTCCAGGAACATTCCGGTTTCAATACAAGTTGAACTCTTTTGACAGTATTTGTGCGTCTTCACCACAGAAAATAATTATGATTCCTTGGTTTGTAAAAACGAGCAACAAATGTGACCCGGGACCACAAAATCAGTCATATGTGTTTTATTTATTGAGATTTATACATCATCTGAAAGTTGAATAAATATTATTCGTATAAATAAAATTAGTTCTATTGATGTATGGTTTGTTGGCGCAGGACAATATTTGGCCAAGATGCAACTATTTAAAAATCTGGAATCTGAGGGTGCAAAAAAATCCAAATATTGCAAAGCACCTTTAAATAAGTCCTTAGCAACACATATTACTAATAATAAATATTAAATAAAAGATAAAAAATATATATATTTTTGGGCTAGGAAATTTACCTAATATCGTCATGGAACATGATCTTTACTTAACATAATGACTTTTGGCATAAAAAAACAATAATTTTAACCCATAGAAATGTATTGTTGGCTGTTGCTACAAATATAGCCGTGCAACTTATGATTGGTTTTGTAAGTCCAGGGTCACAAATATGTTTACAGTAATACAATGAAAGTCTATGCAAAGCATTGCCTTAGGATAAAGACTTAAATACACACAATACGGTGTGATATAAAAAAAACAATGATTCAAATTGTCTGTGTTAATTTACATTGTCACAAATCCTCTCGATAAAGGTCATCTTATGTTGATTCCGGAAAAATTTTTGATGTCACCCCTTGATGTGTGCATCCTGTCTGTCCTGTTTGTTTATGTGCATTCCCTCTGTTTGTGACATTAACATCTCTTTGTTTTCATGATATTCATTTGGTTACAGAATGGAATCCTCTTTTATGTGAGTAGTGGGTAGTACTTTGTTTTTCCTTCTCGTATTTCATGCCAGTTGTTTAGCGAGCACATGCAACTTCTGTCGGCTTCATGTCACGCTCACCCTTTCTTATATTTCTATTGATTGCATTTATGCATTTCTCTTCCTTATCTTATGTGGGAATTGTTTGTTTATTTCTAAATTATGTCACACTTTATATTGGGTGTCTTTTGCTGCTTAAATTAGAAAAAAGCATACATTGTGCGCATTGTGTACATGCGTGTAGGTATGTTAAGGGTTATGGTTGGGTTTAGGGATAGGGTCAAGAGTGTAATGGAGGAGCTCAGATGCAAAATCCTCTTAAGTGTGTCTTTTTATCAAACTCTTAATGGATTTTGCCGACAAACCAGTATTTTTGAAAGGCATGAGGGTGGGATTAAGCGGATTTGAAGTATTTGATGAACGTATAAATACGTTTCAAGAGCAGTCGGTTAACATCATTTTCATTTTTGACGGAGGTGGTATTTAGCGGATTTTGCATCTGAGCACTGCAGTTACGTGCAGATACTTTGATTTTAAGTATAATGTAGCATTTATACATTTTTCGCATGTAAGTACATGTAGTTAAAGACACTTAATATAAAGTATGTATTTTTTGTTATTGATTTATGTAATGCATCTCATCTTTTGCCATTTCTCATCTCGATAAAAACTTTCTGTGGCTCCAATATGGTACATACTTCATTTTTTTGGGGAGATATTAAGTATAAATAAAAGTTATTTATGTTTGTAAGCCATCATGCAGTGATGAATGTGAGCAGACAAGGGTGCTAAATTCTCATTTCTGAAAGCACATGTTAGACTGGTTTATATGTGCAGCTGGAAAGGGTTGGAATGTCCTTTACTGTGTTTCAAAGAGGAGCTCAGATCCGGTAATTCTTGGCATTCTTTCTGTAATGATGGAAATGCCTTTTTCACTTTATATTACCTGTTTATTGCAATCTTGTAATCCCTTTTGATCTAATGGTGCCTAAATGCTTAAAATAGGACTTGTAAAGAATATAAGTAGTCTGTGTATGAAATTCTTTACTGGGATCAATGTTTATTCATTTCCTTATAATGGATGAGCCAAAAAGTGACCCTGTCTGTGAAAACCCAGCCATTTTTGTGATTTTACACATTTCTGCATAAAATCATGCTACATAATGTACATTCTGTGTAGACATAACCTTGATATCTTGAATATTGACTGAGTAAGATCATGTGAAAGATTAAAATCTATGTGAAATCCGTTATTAAAATCAAACTTTGATGCTCCTAATATTATCATTATATTATGAGACTTTAAGCCTGGATTTCATAGATGGGGTCACATATGAAACCCTGAACCACAAAACCAGTCATAAGTTGCTAGGTTTGCAAAATTCTGGGAATTTTGGAAACTTTCTATGGAAAATTACACAGGAATATATGGGAATTTTGGCACCCGGATGAAGAGGAGCCAGATGTCGAGGAAGTTAATGTTTGTATGTGATGCAGTTACCAAAATTTCCTTTAATTCCTTAAGTTTCCAACTTGGAATATTTCCAAAATTCCCAAGCCTTGCCGCCTTATAAGTCGCACAGGTATATTTGTAGAAATAGCTAACAATACATTTTATGGGTCAAAATGTTAAAAATTTTTATTCCAAAAATAATTTGGATATTAAGTAAAGATCATGTTTTATGAAGATATTTTGTACATTTACCGTAAATATAAAAAAATATGTATCATTAGTATTATGTTGTTAAGGACTTCATTTGGTCAACTTTAAAGGTTGAAACTATAGTATGGTTACTCCTTCACTACTGTTTTAATAGTATCCTTTATAAAGCTGGCTGTGCAGAACTATAGTCTAGTTGTAGGGTGGCTACTTAAAAAATATATTTAAAAATATGAATTGACGACAACATAATTATCTTACTTACAATTGTATTATAGCTGACATATCTCTGTTTTTCACATTTGAATAAGTTTATTAAAATGATACTTTTAGAACAAAATTGTCCAGACACTTGCTGCTAGACTGCAAGAGTGGTTATTTTTATGAGAAATTCAAGCCTTATTAGTAATGCTTTTAAAAGTTCACTTTAGTTACTTGCTCGTGTTAAAGCATCAAAACTGTTCAAAACCACAAAGTCCCCTGGACTGTTTTCAACGTTCCACCATCTTTAGGAATTGGGTTACGTAATAGGAACAGATCCCTACAGTCTGAAGTTGCTGTTGTTGTGAGATGGCAACACAACATGACAGTGTTTTGGAACAATGGGGAACAACACCTGTCCAAACTTCCTCTCAGGTGCACATGGAAAATAAAGACAAGAGTGTTTGGGAATTTGAGGGGAGGGGGTGACTGACCTTTGACTGAGGAAACAGTAATGCAGACTAACTTTGTAATGTGACACAGTGAGATTTTGGATGCCTGTTCAGGATTTAACTCTCAATCTCCCCTTCCACCGAAAAATGCCTGTATTAGACGCAGCCAATGAAAATGTATGCATGTCAAGCATCAAGCCTTATTATGGCTACACAGGTTTTAATTGGGTTTGTAGGGTGGCGTATTTTTACTCCATCTAGAGGATCTGCTGCTGGATTTGAGGTCAAATGAAATGTCAAGTTTTTTTTGTTGTTAGCTACACTCAATCTCTGTGGCATTGCACAATCTTGTAGTTTCTCAACTAAAAATTCAATCTACATCTGTAAAGAATAGAAATTATTTTTGATCCAGATGAGATGAAACGGGGTGTACAAACAACTCTCGTCTCTCCTAATGGTTTGAATGTAATTATTATTACTGGTGCAAAGTAACCCAAGCATCATATAACTAAGATGCATCCTAAATACAGGATTTTCATCCTCTTTATTGGTGATTGGTCACAGGGTTTCTGCTCATGGTTGGACAGAGCACATAATTTATTGTCTCTCTTATCTAATTTACACCTCTGAACTTTAAATAATGTGTTTTTGTTATTGTTGTATTAAGCCATGTTTGATCATATATCATAATTGTTACATTACAGGGAGAGTTGGAGCGTCAGCTTCTGCAGGCAAACCCAATTCTGGAAGCCTTTGGGAATGCCAAGACTGTGAAAAATGACAACTCTTCACGCTTTGTAAGTTCCGATCTGAAGTCCAACTTAAAAATATTACTGTAACAAATTTAAACTGACAGAAAATTTATACTTAAGCTTTAAATATAATTAAATAGTTTGTTCAATCTGCATGCATCTAGAAAGGGCAATTTTGGTACCCTTTTAGTCATCACAATCCAAATTCAGCACCTTGAAGGCTCAAGGTGTCTTATTCTTTGTTGCATTGGCTCAATGAAATGTAGTTGGCATGTGTCAAAGTCAGCAGTAAGCTTTTAGAGGAGCAAGCAAAATAAATGCCACAGAGGAATTAAAGTAGATGTATTTTAGGCCCTCCTGTACGTAATTATTTCGGGGGCATTTGCAGCAAATGAGCGTTTCTGTTAGCCTTCAGCACCTGCTTTTGTGTCCAAATCTCTTTTAAGCAGAGCGATTGAAAAATGCCATGTCATGCACGCATAAGCCCCTCTATCTAAACGATGAAAGAGCCGATCATCTGATTCCTCAAATGGATTCTTGGAAATGTTGATGAAGCCCATAAGAAACTGATTGAAGTTACATGATGTAATGCTATGTTATTAATGAGCCTGACCAGTATGCACATCTAAAGTATTTGTCTTTTCGCAGGGCAAGTTCATTCGCATCAACTTTGATGTGACTGGTTACATTGTGGGGGCCAACATCGAAACCTGTATCCTGATTTGATATGGGTCATGTATTTAGGCAATGGTGCGGTCAGCTGGAAGCTTGTCTTTTCATGTCTTTTACTACTTTTCAACAGAAATGCACTAGTCTTAAAACCAGACTTTCTATGGAATATGTTAGAATAGTGAAAACATTTTAGGCTTAATTACTCCTTAACTCAGCCTTCTGCATAAGATCTTCTTGAAAAGTCCAGGGCTGTACGCCAAGCCAAAGATGAACGCACCTTTCACGTCTTCTACCAGTTATTGGCCGGTGCTGGAGAACATCTAAAATGTAAGTCTTCAAAAGCAGGCGTTTGGAGATTTTCAAGCTGCCCGAAGGCATCCGAATTACCACATGGAGTATGAAATTGCACACTGTCTGATGGATGATATCAGCTATACCATTAACGCTATGTTACCCCTGCAGCTGATTTACTTCTCGAGGGCTTCAATAACTACCGCTTCCTCTCCAATGGTAACATTCCCATCCCTGGCCAACAGGACAAGGACAACTTTCAGGAGACCATGGAGGCCATGCATATTATGAGCTTCTCCCATGAGGAAATCTTATGTAAGTATAAGTGGAACAAAAAACATTGCTTGCTTTATTATGTATTTGACATGCTTTTTTATTTTACTGAGCACATGTTGCGCTTTTGGGGGATGTTTTGTTTCTGCAAACCTTGTGTGCATCTGAATGTAACAGAATCACACATGTGATTATCTTGATCTTTTCTCAATGCAGCGATGCTGAAGGTGGTATCAGCTGTCCTGCAGTTCGGCAACATTGTGTTCAAGAAGGAGAGAAACACAGATCAGGCCTCTATGCCAGAAAACACAGGTACCACATAAACACTAAACTCTCTATACCACACTGTAGCATTTGCTAGACCAGGGGTTTTCAAACTTTGATGCCAAGGACCCCCAAATATGATGAACCTTTTGTGAGGGACCCCTACCTTAAATATACTGTATATCAATTTATATATTATTATTATTATTATGTATAACAAATATACAGTTTGCTACACTTAGAGTAATGCTGGATGTATAAACCGATATAGAAAACAAACTAGAAAGATTCAAGGAAAATAAACAATTCTGGGATGTATGTGGCAGGAAATAGAAATAAACACCTAATTTAAAGGTGCCATAGAATGTAAAACTGTATTAACCTAGGCATAGATAAATAATAAGAGTACTGTACATGGTAATGACATATCGTGAGTAGGGCTGGGCAAAAAAAAACAGATTTTTCCATTAAACTTTTTTTTTTACGTGGTCTATTCAAAATCGATTCTCAAAGGCCACGAATCGATTTTTTTCCTATTTATTTTTTCCCAAGTAATGCGACTGTTCTGACTTTTTTCAGCATACATTTTTCATCTTGCATTAAAATTGCATTGTATTTAACATAATTGTATGCATTTGATAATTAGAGATGGGTTCTGTTTTAATGTACCCAAGTGTACATAAAATAAGAGTTAAATAAAAGGTTTGTGGCTCTTAATTTCTTTTTATTAATTACCCACTTGTAAACTTATGTTCACTGTTCTTTTTTATAAATATAGTATTTGTATTAAATCTATATTCATTGAGTTGAATCGAGAATCGAGTATAAAAATCGGCCCAAGAATCAGAATTGAAACGAGAATCGAAATCGAATCAATTTGATAGCTTGTGAATCGACATCGAATCGATCTGGAACATCTGAATCGATACCCAGCCCTAATCGTGAGCCTCAAATACGATTGTTTCCTCAAAAGACCGGTGGAAAACAGGCCAATCTCAACATAACACTGTGACGTTACAGTCAAGATGTACTTCCCCTACATTAAATTAAGTAAAATATTGTTACAGTGCTAAAAACAAAGTTGTGACTGCTGAGTTAGCGCTATATGCTAGTTAATGCTATATGCTAACGTTTAGGCTGCAAAGTTCTACAATTGACGTTACAGTTACGTTTTGCAGGTCCATAGTGGAAAAACATAAACTTACCACCCAGAAACGTCCATTAAGAAACAATTGATTATTCCTCAAATTCTGTATCTTTGTCAGATACAGGCTCAAACATAAAGTCTGTTTACACAAACACAGAGCTACTGAAAAGAGCTGCTCTGTGAAACAGCCAATCAGAGCAGAGCTCAACATTATTATTCACGACCCTTTCAAATAAGGTAATAATAGACTATTTCATTTTGGGGACAAATCCTAGGCTTGTAAATTGACATGTAAACCCGTTTCTGGATAATTTTTGCATTTAATAAAGCCACATACATGTGGAGATATCAGAGAACAATGTAACATATTGTATCAATGCATTCTTTGGCACCTTTAAACAAAGCACCTTTTTTCTCTGAAATGTTTTCCCTTTGGGGGACCCCTAAGGGACTTCTTGGAGGTTCTTGTGGGTCCTCAAAAAATTTCAGAGAAAAAGGTGCTTTGTTTAAAGACCCCAGTTTGAAAACCCCAAAGTTCATTGTGGGAACCTGAGAATACCTTTCGATTGGTAGCAGATTATTACTGATGGTATTTCAAATATATAGCAACAAATGGTCTAAATTTATATGCAATTTATATTTAAAGGTGTGTATGTAGAAATCCACAAGACCTAATTTCAGTGCAGATTGTTTTTAACAGCAATGGAAAATTGGATGAAGTATTTGGAAATTCCTCAACAGCTTTAACTACAAATCTGTTGGCAGTGCATTAGGAGTGCCATGCACTTCCCCACTATCTGACACTGACTGCACCAGATGTTTTTTTTTGTTTTTGTTTTTTACCCCTTTGCCTTCTCTAGGGCTTCTGTGGTGACAGCTTGTATTGTTCCTTGGATACATTTCATTAAACAAAATGTGCAAATTTGTATTAAATCAAGTGTGTTTATTGTACATGTAAGCTGAAAATGCATTTTTGTGGCATTTTGAATGTTGCATTTCGATCATCGCTGTTCACTGTAAGATATTAAGATTTTCATATGTTTAAGTTGTCTCATTCATGATGCGAACTTGTAAATTTATGTTCCTCCTGGTGGTCTTAAAGAAAAAACATTGGGGTTTATTTTGCTGCTAAACGGCCAGTACCGGTTTTAGAAGTCAATAAATTTTAATAATGTCCTGAGTGTTTCTTCTTTGAACTTAAAAATACTACTAACACCCGAACAAATATGTCCCATAAGAACTTCTCTCAGCCCTTCTAAGTCCATAAGGGAAAAAGCAGAAATCTTACAAACAAGAGAAAGAATGTGACCATTTTTGGTAAGTCTGTATTGTAACGCAGTGCTTTCTGCATTTTTCAGCTGCTCAGAAGCTTTGCCACCTGCTTGGCATGAACGTCATGGAGTTCACACGTGCCATTCTGTCCCCACGGATAAAAGTGGGCAGGGACTATGTACAAAAAGCCCAGACTAAAGAACAGGTACTGAACTGGTCAGTTCTAACTATATATCTGTCAGATCACCCACCTTCTCACCAATGAAATCATAATTCGGCTGTCAGGACTAATGTGGACTGATCTTAGACGAGAGTTGTGCTTTTTTTTTAAATTGTGCCTCACGTCCTTTCACCTCAGGGTCATTTACAACAATAGGCTGCTACTCTCTTCAAATGTCCAAATCGTGCATGATAGATGATGTTTGGATTATTTAAAAAAGCTTATTTTGTCGTATGCATTCAATGTAACAGCAAACTGTTTTTTCTGTGTTTCATTCTTGTCTTCTTTTTCTGTTCGTCTGGACAGGCTGACTTTGCGGTGGAAGCCCTGGCCAAAGCCACGTATGAAAGGTTGTTTCGCTGGCTTGTTCACCGTATTAATAAAGCTCTGGACAGGACCAAGCGCCAGGGAGCTTCCTTCATTGGCATCCTGGACATCGCTGGCTTTGAGATCTTCCAGGTGTGGCTTTCTCAGATTTAGTGCTCAGCCTCTGAACATGAAACATTGACCAGTACTTCAGGACAGTAGATTATGATAGAGATTAGTTAATGGTAGCTTTGATGTTTGATCCAAGCAATGCATTTTAAAAGGTTTTAATGTGGGCTTTATAATCAAACACAGATATGTTAAAGGGGTCATATGATGCGATTTCCTGTTTTCCATTTTCTTAAAAGCTGTTTGTGCATAAAGAAGATTAAAGTCTCAAACCCAAAGAGATATTCTTTCTAAAAGTGAAGGCTTATCCACACCTTCCTAAAATGCATCATTTTAAAAACGCCCCCACATATCTACATCACTGTGTGGGAAGATTTGCATAACACCAGCCAAATGTATACTCAAAGATAAAAGGCGTAAAGGGGCAGTGACACTAGACTTAAAGCATACAAATATTTTTCAGACGTTACTGCGAATATGGGCAGGGAACGCTTCGTCAATATAACTGGCTTCCATCTTTGCTTTTCAGTAGAGAGAAAGGTCACTCCTTGACGTACCGGTTTTCTACTGGTCACATATCTCCACGTGATAGGAATTTGCATGTCAGAGTTCACCAGAATTGAACTTTTGTACACAGTGAAATATGTTCGAACAAGCTTGCGTTTTCGGTCCGATGCATATGCATGTGTATGAATGGAAGTCAATAGAACAAAAACTGTAGTGTGACCGTCACCCCCGTTTTTCAATATTTTACTATGTTCTTACCTCAACTTAGATGAATTAATCCATACCTATCTTTATTCAATGCGTGCACTTAATCTTTGTACAGTGT
>JAPMOP011210767.1:0-14227 GCA_029874735.1 Cobitis vettonica | reverse complement strand
GATAGATAGATAGATAGATAGATAGATAGATAGATAGATAGATAGATAGATAGATAGATAGATAGATAGTCAAATCATCAATGCCTGGGATTGGCCTGTCCATCTTTTACAAACATCAGCAAAGCTTTGTGCCCATGAAATGTTGTTTTTTGGTAGGCCCTGGAGATGTTGAACGTAGACTTTTTCTTAAAGGTACAGTGTAGTTAATTTGCATTTCTATTATTGCTGTCCTCATTCTGAATGTATTATGTTTATTTGCTACAGAAATAATACAGCTTGTTATTCTGCCTAATACCTCTCAGAGAGCTCAAGTAAAGTGACTGAACTGAAATGTAACACACACACACACACACTAGGACTAGGACCGAAGGCACAATTCACAAGTGTACTCAGTAGGATTTTGTGGTACAGTGTGATAATTTTGTTTTGGTTTTTAAGAGACAACAACACAAGCAACAATGCACAGAAATGACAGCTTTTGTTATTTTTCTGTAAACTTCCAAGGTATGATGGTTGATAAACTGCCTTGATACCGAAAAGGAGTGGGTATGAGTGTAGAGAGCCTTTGTGTGTTCAAGGTAAAAGAAAATCCCTGAGGTTCGAGTGTAGGTGTGTGGGGGCCGAAGATATTATTGTGTGTAAATATGGGTTTTGTGAGAAAGTACATTCTTTGTGTATGTGATAGAGAATGTGGAAAAACATCTGTTTTCATACCTCCATAGTAACTGTATCCTCCAGGGCCCAGGATGTCAGGGTCCTCTAGTCTTCCTCCTAGTGGCCTCATTCTGCGGGGTCCCCTGAAGAAAGCGTGCCGTCGAGCTCCAAGAGCACTGAGCTGCTTCATTCTGCGTTCTTTGGACCGCCGGTTTTGAAACCACACCTATGAGGCAAACCCACAATTATAAACTGTGTAATTATTTAAAATATGTTTAACCTCTGTCATTTACATTGCATATTTTTTCACTATTGTTCAGATGATGAAATTACATTGTTTATGTAATGAAAAAGAAATACTAAGATTATAGGAAAATAGACATTAGCTAATCTTAATATCAACGAAATTACAAACTAATTTAATGATATTAAAAAGCAGACATGAGGTAAATTGGCATGGCAAATGTTAACGGTCAGTGCTTTTTGCTTTTCCAATCTTTGTAATGTAGTGATACAAATAATCACGACCAAATTAACAAAGTGCCACCAGACAAACATTTACACCATTGTGATTTCCCATTAAAATTATGCACGGTTCAAAAGAAATCTGAAGATTATACTGTAGAACAAGCTCTGTCAGACAAAAGAGCTTTGGGACAAACAACAAAATAACTTAATAAACAGAACCAACGCTTTAATGTTCTTCAAACCTACTGGGCTATAACACAATGCATTTCTGTGATTTATATACCTGTAGATATTAATATACTATGATTTCCACATTCATCTGAGTGCATGCACCCACATCATTATTGACACGCTGCAAAGACAACAAGTGTCATCTGATCACGATCCCGCTCACTTATTACAAATATAACTTCCATAGTAGTGCGTGTGAGACTGCTGCAGTATCAGACTCATCAGATTCAAACATTTCGATAAGACAAACCACTGTGACAGCAAAACTTAAATATAACCTTTGAGTTATATAAAAGAATTACATATGTGCACTTCATATAAACTGCTTGCACAGGAACAAAGAGCAAGAAATGATTTGGAAATGTCTAACATAAGGTGACATTGTTATGCATGATGGTACAATGTAACACATCCATTCTTGAATCTGCATTGCCAATGCATAATATATGCTAACAACAGTAGTCTGCTCTGGAGGCACAATCCTACCATGTTTGAAAGAGTGCGAGAGGAACTACACTGAGAGTGTTAGAGAGACAAAACATGTTCTCTACCTAAAACCACTTAAGCATTCCTCTCCATGCACAGCAAAGGCAACACCTGCTTATTGAGAACAATCGGCTAACTGTTTGGTACATTTTTATGGAAATGTTTTGCCTCCTTCTGAGTGAGCGTTGCTTAGGGATTACACACATGCTGCTGAACCGGCATGGCTCCGGAGGGCTCCCCGCACAGAGCACAATCCGCATTTAACACATAACAAATGAATGGGGATGCATGGCAAAGGCCGTCTCCATTTTGGCTCAGAAACAAAGCAGTGAGCCTGGGTGGGTTTGAGAGAGGGTTGTGATTTCTTGGTGATGATTGTGAGACATGAAAATGACAAAGATTATGTTTTTTTAAGACCACACCGATACTTAGAATCAAGTTCTGTTTTAAAATGTATTTTTATGTTAAGAAACAGGTATCATAAAAAGCCACATGATGTGGAGGTGGCAGCTTTCTTTATTGTTAATAAATCCATAAATGCTGTGTTGTTGCTAAATCGGATCATTTCTTTAGTTAATCAAGTCACCCTGTCAAACTATCTTTAACATTTTAATAAAGATTTATTTGGCACAGAAAGAGTTAACACGCTGAAGAAGTCTGTTTTGTGTCCTCCTTGTGAAAATGTAAAATGAAATTAAATACCTAAAGAACTTTTTATTTTGCAAATGAGATTATGAATAAAGATTTATCTAAATAAAGTATTTGTGCTGGTAAAACTGATGGATAACGCTCAATATTTCATACATTTTTCTGAAAATATCTGAAATATTTATATGGATTTACACCATGCCTATACTTATATTAACCAATCCCTCACTAGTTAAATTTCAGGGTTTTTATTTTGGGGGTCTGTAATTGCTGTCAGAACACAATGTCTCTAGGAACTGGCAACCCCCATGTGACTCAACAAATAGCTGACGTTTTAATATTTTGTCTTTTGCTTGATTATCAAAAATGTATGCATAAAAATGCATGCAACGAATTTATTTTATATTTGCCAATTTAGTTGACAAGCCATGCATTTGAATATACATGCAGATTTCTATATAATTAAAAAAAAATTAAGAGTGAATACACAAACACGTGCATACTATGTCCAAATCAATAAGTATTTTCTTTTAATAAATAAATAATTGCACTCGTATTGTTACCTGTATAACTCTCATATTCAGGCCTGTCTCCTGTGCGAGCTGCTCTCGGATGTGTCGCGTTGGCTTCGGCGTTGCAACGAACGCGGCTTTCAGCGTCTCCAGCTGTTTTGCCTTAATGGTAGTGCGCGGTCCTCTTCGTTTCGTGCAGGCATTTTGCTCTTCGTTTTCGTTGTTGTTAGTGTCTTTATCTGAGGATGTTGAATTGTCCGTCTCCTTCGTGTCGTCCTGTATCGCGTCCGGCAGGTCAGGTGATAAACTTCGGTCCGTACATGACGACACTGAGATATAATGGATGACAAAATGTAAAATTAAATAAAATTTAACCAACAATTACAATATTGACATGTATCTGCACTTTATTTGTTCTGTAAATTTAAACCAGAAAAATAACTCGGACCTAATTCTTGTTTTGTACACAACTGCGTATTGACGCACAAAAAAATAAGGGGGAATTCGGGGCTGCATTGACATATACTGGTTCCAATACGAAACAAAAGAGAAAACGATCAGAGATCTGAACGTGAATCATACCCTCACTTCTGCAAAATATCGAAGGAATTACGTTTGGTTGTCTCTTGGGACAGGCTGCTGTGCTTGATAACAGCTTGTCATTGTCTGTAGACGACTACAGACGTTTATCTGACAAGAACGCATGGGCTGAGGAAAATGAGTTATGGACACTTTCCATGTGGACACAGCACCAAAACATTGCTTAGCTTTAAGAAAACTTTGATGGAGTAAATCATATTCACATGAGCTATTGCAACGTAAATAAATTGTAACCAGACCTGTTCAGTTTAATTTTACATTACAATTCGCATTCAAAATTTCTTAAAAATGAACTGTTTTAATTGTCATGATCCGCCCACATACGGCCCAAAATTATATTTGCAATATATTTATATTGGAGATAGACTAAAAATGTATCTTGTATTAATAAACCAATAGAATTTTCTAATATATTTTTCTAACAAATTTGCATTTATAAAATTAATACTATCTTTCCACCAATTTGAAGCAAATAATTATTTGTTTCATCAATGACTCTGATCGTTGACCCACGAGTGGAGGCGATAATGATGTCATCGGTGTGTTGGGGAAACAAACAGCCTGTCTGTGGTACTAAACAATCGTGGGTATCATAGTCATAGATACACGATTAAATAAATGGTCAAGCAACACACGTCAGATTAAGTTTTAATAGCAGACAATTTACATTTAGGCTTACTTTACGCGGAATATGTTCACGTGAATACACATCTAAAATACACAGTGCAAGTAGCCTTATTTATACAACGTAGATGCCAATATATGTAAAAAAATCTTTATTTTGTAGTGATCAAAAATGCTTCGTTAATATCAGAATTCGCACAATTATTATTTACATATATTGCTTAATATTGCATTCATATATTGCATTATGACTATTGCAAATTTTCCCCGGTAAGATACAAACTCACACACTCCCCAAGAACACACAATTCATCCAAGCTCGAGTTCAGTCGTCTCTCTCACCTGAGTTTAAATTGACCTCTTTGATAGCGCTCACGCTCATGTAGTCCTCTTTGCACACAAATTTGTTTTCGTCGATGACGTATAACTCCTCGCCCGTGGACAGCTGTTTGTTGCACACCATGCACGTGAAGCAGTTCAGGTGAAACACTTTGTTGCGCGCTTTTCGCACGAGGTCGCTGGGCGAAATACCCTGCAAGCAGCCCGCACATTTTGTACCAAAACGCCTGCAAGGGACATACATTGAATTAAAAATAAATTGAATAAAATGCATGGTGAGCCTGCATTGTAGGAATAAACGATTATCTGTATGTTGAAAATCACAAAAAGCAATGAAACGTTTGTTATAGTCATACAAAGGACACAATATTAAATGCTTTCATTTGTACGTCGCTTTGAATAATAAATGCGTCTGCTAGATACATAAACTTAACTACAAATCAGCAATATTCAGCAAAAATAAGTAAATAAACCATGCCACCATTCTGAAGGCATTTGGCAATATGCTCAAGATGAAGTCGACACTAATTTAGTCACATTATAGGATTATGCTAAATACCAAAGTAAAAAAGCCTTCTTCAAAGCCTTCAAGTGTTAAGACAGATGACACCCAAATAATAATATTATTTAAGCTATACTTAATATGACAGTAAGCTGTTGTTCAGTAAAATTTGAACACAACGTATCCGAAGGCACATGTGTGTTTATTTACATTTCTGCTAACCTGATTTTCCTGTATTTGTTTATTTATTCAGCCTGCAAAATGAGACCTAATCCGCCTTTGTTACTGCTTTGTTGGCCCGTTTTTATAATTATTTGTTAAAATAGGAGTTAGCGGAATTACTATTTCAATGACAATTCAACGAGAAAGACAAGGTACACAGGCCGGTCGTGACTTTTAGCCCGAGATGGGAGAAGAGCACGTCAGCCGCACTTCTGTTTCTACCCTCGGGTTTATTTTAACACTAATGTACTAAATCTTCCCCCATTTGTTATGGTATCGAGTCGCTCTCGCGCTTTTCAAATGCATCTCTCCCAGTGAAAGGCCATAACACTACTTACACAACAAATGGACGCATTACGGGTGATTACTGTTTCGCCCCACTAATGGATTCACATTCAAGCACTGAGCTGGATGGGCCCCATAGAACGTGATGGTCAAGGCCGTTTGGGATAACAATGGCACATACGAAAGCTTAAACACTGTGACATTAAATAGCTCAGTAAAATGTAAACTAAAAGAAAACCTGACAGAACTAATTTACTTATAATAACGACTAATACAAGTAAATAATCAGCCTGTTTGGCCACTGGGTGATAATACAAGATCATTACATGTGTATGCGACATAAGTGTTTTATGACGTTTCATTATTAAATATTTTTATTGATTTTATGAAAAGTTTTTTAGGTGTATAATATTACATTTTTTATTTAATTTAAATACTGTAATAAGACACTATGGACTATTTGAAAAGTTATGTTGGGCGATTTGTTAGTGTTTTAAAAATACTTACAGTAGCCTATATTTCAGAGATAGTGTATTTGAATGATATTATATTTTCCGATTTTTTTTTAATTATCAACGTAGCTTTTTAAACAAAATTATTATTAAAACGAATTGTTATCTGGTATAATGTTGAAATAATCCTGTTCTCTGAATTTACAAGCTGTGTGACCTTAACGCAAGTTTAAAATAAAAATGGTATTTGTATATAAAATTAATTATTTGAAAGTAGGCCTATAATGTTAAAAAAAAAATGCAAACACCATCTTGTGTTCGAGTAATCCTAATAACTAATAATCGTAGTTCAAACGCTTAATAACAATGCATATAAATGGGAAAGATAATGATGTGTTAAATATGACGATGAGTTTAATAAACATTTAAATGTTAATGTTTCAAATTCTTGAGCAGTCACCTTTTCCCACGATCATGTGTACTAAAGATCTCAAATGCTTCAAGAGCAATTCACACGCCGAAAGTGTGTGAATACAGTAAAGCGATGAATGGTCATCAATCAAAAGCTATTAATGAATGACGCGATGTTAGGCAGGATCAAAGGTTTTACAGTACATTACACATTTTAGGCAGGTTAATCCACAAATTCAGACTTATCCACATAGAGGGAAAACAAGGGTAGGTAAATCCTACATGACATTCTTCAACTGAGGATTAGTCCAGAAGTTTGACGAGATGAGGCAGCCCAAACGCCCCCAAAAAATCTTACCTGAAAAAGTCAATTTTGCAATAGAGCTTTCCGTCCCTGGAGAAGCATTTTTCTGTTAAGTTGCAGTTACACTCGCAGCACTGGACACACTTTGCGTGCCATGCACGGTCGAGAACATTTAAGAGGAACCGATCCAGAATGGGCCTTTCGCACCCCGCGCAGTGCACCATCATTCCGCCCTGGAGGGGACCGAGAGCCGACCTTCCCAAACGGGCACCGCGCCTCGGATTGGGGCCACACGAATCTGTGCGGAGCAACGTGTTGGCTTCTTGGAGAGGGGGGCAAAAGCAGAACAAACGTTTCGTCTTGAGGATGAGTTTCCACCACGCCTAGAGGTAAACACTCCGGACGTGATTGTTATGCATTCATTATACCTGTCGGCATCCAGATATCCAGTTTGCCCGTCAGAAAAAAAACGTAATCGTTGCAAAGCTTGTCTACGAAAAAGATTTTCCAGCACTATTTTAACGCAATCCACCTGTCCTTTTATTTTTCTCTGCCTGTTTATTTTGTGATCTCGGTCCACCTGCTTGTGTGCGCTCACCTCACGCCGACACTTTTTGCATCACTGTGTTTCAATTCGCGGGTGCCTCGAGCATCCGTATTCAGATTTGGTGACGTTTTTTTTCTTATACTTGCGCAGCGGTAGCCAATCACGGACAAGTTGCTATGGTAACGGCTTTAAATATTGGTGCTCCCAGACTTCCTTCAAGGTTTCACAGTGGGATTTCTAAAACGTCTATAAATGTTGATGGTAGTAAAGCCAACTATTTTACCGACGTATTATTTTGTTTGCTAATTTGCAACTTGAGTTCGACAACGAAATACGAAAAAAATTATTTAGTCAGAAGTCAGGGTCTCATGGCCTCACCTGGATCATATGTAAAAGCGACATCAGGAAGATGCTGTTTAAATTTTTTAAGGCTTTTGAGACTTTTTTTAAAGATATCAACGACCTATCGGTGTATTTTTCTGTATTATTGCTGCCAAAATATCCATTGGCAACATACCAAAGTAAGTAATAAATTGTAGTTGTTAGAAATAAATGCAAAAAGAGAACAAGAACAACATTAATTTGCATGATATCTATAGAAAAGTCTAAAGTGCACTGTAGAAAATCCAAATAGCCATCAGTGCTTCTTAATTCTGTAGGAGTGATTTGTGTATGCGCAGTGGGGGGATTCCGCTCTTTTCTCATGCATAAACCTATTTACAGGGAAATGCACTGGATTAAGATACTGGCTCGCATCAATAGCTAGTGGCGGATCGTCCAGCGGTTTGACAAAGTAGCCACAAATCGAAGGGATTTTAAATATTTACCCAGGTAATCATTTTGTTAGCAGTAGAAATGCAAATATTATGTACACTCTGATTTATAACAAATCCTGAATTCTACAATTTTTTATGGACTTCAATATTTTATGGATTTAGTGACAAAAATACACAATGCTTATAACTTTACAATTGTTACATTTTCATTTAAAAAAAGTATTTTATACAGGTCTATCTAGACATTTTGGTGCGTAACCAATTTGTTAACTATTATAATTTAATCAAACTTTTTTAAATAATCAACGATTGAATAATTGAATAATGTGGACCAATGATAATTTTATAAATAGATATATTTTGTGGTAATATTAAACCAGACAGAATAATTTTCTCAGAGTGCTGTTTTCACGGGTTATGCATGTCCGATCCCTAGAATAAATCCGGATCAGGCCACCCGTGGTCTGGCTACCTGCTTCTCTCTCTCTCCCCATGTAAACAATAGCACATTGTTTACATGTGTGTTAGTGTATCAGATTAGAAAGAGAACGCAAACACAGTAACCAATGTACTACACACTGATTAAATATACTTTTTATGTTGTACTATTAAACAAACTATTAGCAAAAGAAAACAAAAATAATGAAAATAATACAATTAGTAAAGCAGTATCTATCTATCTATCTATCTATCTATCTATCTATCTATCTATCTATCTATCTATCTATCTATCTATCGGATATGTCCATTCCTGTCTGTCAGATAAATGTAATAATCCTTTTACAACATGCAGGGTTTAAGTAGTGACTACATAATAGCGTTTGGTAATATTTGGAGTCAGAGGATGCCAGTGGGCTTCATGCTGGAGAAAAGGAGAGCCGAGGGCGAGTTTTGGGACCCCCGCTGTTCTTGGCAGACAACAACGGGAGCGAGCTTGGCTTCGCTTACATTTCTTATCCCTTCGCGATCCACGCTATTTATTTTCTCACTAAGTATTGTTTTCTTGACTTCCCATTTAAGAAATCCTCAGTTTTCCCCTGACGTTACCCTCTGCGTATAAGCAAATATGAGTGAAATGCACGCCTGGGCTACTTCCAGTCATTTGCATATTTTTAAATAGCTAAATGCTAAAATTAAAGGTGCCATCTGTTTACAATCGCCCCGACAGAAGAGCCATTAACAGGCTGGCCTAACCTTGTCGAGTCTTTTTGGTTAAATATTGATTCAGCCCACAGCCTGCGCGTGTACACATATGCGCCACAAAACTCCGTATACACCGTGAATGTGTAAGTATGGAGAAGCAACAACTCATTAAAAGCTGATTTTATGTGACACGTGCATGGACCCTCCCCACTCTCTTTTGACTCCTTTTATACGGTAACCAGCGCGTTATCATTTTAAGCATGGGAAAGCTAACATTTGGGATTGGAAACTCTTAAGCACGGTTTGTTTGACAGTCTATTATTTTATTTCGGGGATCAATAGGCTACAATATGAAGTACTAGAAAAAGAAGCTGCTGTCTACTTTACAAACAAAAGTGGATCGAACCCAGAGTCACCTGTACACACACATGTAACTGTCCAAGGTCCTGAAGACAGCTGTAGGGACTGGGAATGTCCCAATATGCTCCTGGCTTTTATTATACCGTTTGGTGCATAAGAGACATAATAAAAATATAATTTCATTCATGTTTTGTAATTAGGCTATACATACATATTATTATTACCATTATTATTAACAAAAGCAGACTATAATATCCGAAAAGGTGATGAGTACTTATTGGATAATTCACTGTTTGGGTGGTAACTTTTTTCCTAGGTTCAATACATTCGCCAAATTAAAATGATTTTGCATCTCTCTGCGCATGAGAAATGCATGCTGCATTCGTTTGACATGCAATTTTACAAAATGTAAATAAGAAAGGCATTATTTTATGTCAACGTGTACACTGTGAGACGGTTACAATAAGTAGCTGTGCATTTTGGTTACATCAAATCTATGAATGTAGCTGTGATGGGCAAGCATATAAAAAACACTGCAGGTGATAATAATATGAATAAATGTAAATAGTTATTGCATTTAATGGATTAAACAGTTGGCAGATTGGCTAATTATGAAACCTTTGATAACTTGAGATGAAATGAAAATTGAACAGATAAACCATAAAGCATTATCGTAGGCAATCCATTTAAAAGCAAATGTCCCTACAATAGGGCTATCGGACTGTGCTTGTCTCTCAAAGATATCATGCAAGTGTGATCTCTAGTTTTGCCTTGCATAAATAACACATGAATACATGCATAAAAGATAAAACAGTTCAGTTCTCTTTGTGCAATTTAACAACAAACTGTCTGAAAGTGTTTTGAAGGCCTCATTTATGTAAGCTTTATTTAGTGGACATATTCACATATATAAACAAACCATTAGCATAAATAAAACAACACAACACAACACAACACACAAAGTACATAAAATACACAAACCCACACAATTATGAATCCTAGAAAACACAATATTCATTTTCTGGTTTATCTACTTATACATTGTGAAAATACAGAATAAAATTAGTTATATAAATGGATGAACTAACATAGAAGGTTTAAAAAGTAAAAAAAAATAATAATCCAGCAAAGCAATCTAAGATATACAGAGGGAAATATGTCATGCAAATGGACATAAGAAACACGAGCATACACACTTTGAAATGAGGTCCACTCAAAACATGTTTCCCTCGAGACATTATGGTGAGTGGCACACCTCCACTTCCCCTGCACAGACCTCCATTCTCACTGCCAGAATCAGCCTGGAGGGCCCAAGCCATCTCAGCATGTTTTTACCCCATACAACAATCCACCAAGTCTGCCACACACACAGACACAGTCTCGGCCAACAGTGCCATTAGTCTTGAAAGGTAGAAGTGAAGGGAGAAGAGGTGAACAGGCATCTCAAGCATTCCGATTTCTGCCCCTCCTTCCTTCCTCCACCTTCCATCTCCATCCACCAAAGGGGTACATGACTCCCCAGGGCTGAGGCAGCAGGCTGGAGTAGGCCTGGAGGGGGCCACGAGCCTGGATGCGGTTGTGGGGGTCGGTCAGTGTGATGGATGGTTGATTGGTAGCTGTCCCAGGGGCCTCCCTCTCTCTCACCTCTGGCGCTGGGAATTAAAAGGCAGTTTGTCTCCAGCGAGTACTCAGCTGCTGAAAGCAGCCCGGCAATTTCACAGAGATCAGAGAGGGCATTACTGCTGCCCGTCAGGGGAGCCGTCACACAGTCGGACACCAAGGGGTGGGGTGGCGATGGAGGAGGCTGCAGTGCTTACATCCATGCATCTGCGTGCTAATTCTTGCATGTGCAAAAACACGTGAGGGTGTTTGAATATAGTAAAGCTGAGTGCAGTGTGCATCTGTTGACCAGGACTTCTCTGAAGAGTTGATGTGTCTGTGTGAAGAAGGTGCAGACACAGACATGCAAACACACACACACACACATTCTCACAGGGCCTTTTATCGACAGCCCTGTCCATCCCACTTATCTGTTCTAATCAAAGCTCTCTCCATTAACACCCAAACTACCCTCAGAACACCAATGTGAGACCCTTTTCCTGATGAGTATAAATACACACACATTCACACTTATAGCACTATCGCACCCGCCAAAACACCAAGATACTTATTAGCAGCCAAACAGTTAGAGTTGGCTTCACACTAGCTGGTCAAAAATCTAACTGAACCTTCAGATATTGCTTAGACCAGGGCTGTCAGATTTCCAGATAAAGAAATAGCTTAGTTATCTGTATAGCTCACTTGGTGGAGCGTTGTGTCAGCAATGGAAAGGTCATGGGTTCGATGCCAGAGATCACACGCACAGGGCTGATTTAAAAAAGTTTATAGCTTGTATGCGCAGACACTTATGTAATGAAAATAGGTTTGATTGAACTGAAAAGAACACCCAAAACATTTTGCTTAACTTTTTTGTGTTCCAATAAAGAAAACCATTCAGGTTGGGAATGAACAGTATGTAATGAAAGACTTGTTGATGCCAAATTGCCACAGATCTGACTTGGTTTATGCAAAACAATCGAATATGAGTGTGCTGCCTGTGAACCAAATTAGTAAAAAGTTAGTCAATGGAGATTATTAAAAGATTGCTAGTTTTTTGATGCACAGAGACTATATCCATATATGCTTTGTGTATTATTGCACTGTAACATGTTGAGGGTGGTTACAGTGCGTATCCATTTAGTATTTGTATTTGAACTGCATGCCTGCAGGATGTGTTTGCATATGGGTGTATAGGGTACAGACTCTGTCACTAAAGCATGATGAGAGAGATTACCTGTAGCCTTTGGTCCATTTTAATGAGATAATGAGTTGGGGGGGTCTGTGCCTCTGGCCTCATATACACCATCCCAATCAGAAAAGCTTGGGAGGGGGTCAGAAACCCTGACTAGGACCCCCTCACCTCCCATAACACACTAATGGACTTGCTAAAGGTGCATTTAGTGAAATGGCTCTGACTGCTTAGCATGATGGAGAGAAACACTGTGTTGGCAAGAGGAGGATGACAGAGAAGATGTGTGAGGTGATGAGAAAATGGACAACAATTCCTGCTATAAGATCTTATCTGTAATAACCACAAACTGAAAATCCTTTGCAAAGAATGGTGACAATGGAGCACAAAATGTAAAAAAGAATCACATTTCAATTCAGTAATATTAAAGAGCACCTATCGTCCGATTCACGATTTTACATTTCCATTGGTGTGTAAGTGTGTATTAGTACATGTTAACAATATGCAAAGGTACAAACGCCAAAGCAGACGATGACGCGAGTTTTTCTTGGACTACAACAAACACGCGGATTGTAGGCAACAGTTTACTTCCTGGGCCTGTTGACGTGGACAAAACCTACATTATCATAATTCTGCCCGCTTTGGACTCAGCCTTTAAGTTAAATTATTAGTACGTTAAAAATTCCCCTGTTTAACATTAAAGTCAGATCAGTAGCCTAATAAAAGCAATTTATATCTGCTGATATTTTAAATACTACTCACGCTTTCTCAGTTCCTTGTTATCTATGTTATATTGTAATGAGAGAAAGTAATATGGCACATTTATTTTATATAAACAATTTTTTTTTGTGTGTGTGATTCTGCATCTATAATAGGCGTCAACCATATAACTGCCATGTTGGCTAGCACAAATTTAAAAAAAGGCAACAGTCTGCACTATTGACTTCCACAGTAGTTAAAGTTTGCCCCAGATCTGTTTGAAATATATTAATTTGTGTTCAGCAGAACAAAGAAATGTATGCAGGTCTGGAACAATTAGATTTTTAAATATAAATGCCACTGAGAGTAAAATGGTTGTCGTAAACTACTGGCAACATCACATGAAAATCTATACTTCCCAAAATACCATCTCTACACAAAAACGTCAACAACAGGGGACACAACAAGTATAACAATCTACTGATCATTTTAATTAAGAAAAAAACTCATCCTGACATTACAATCACTAAACATGAATGAATAGTACCAGTGCATGCTGGGAAGAGAATGAATAGGACTGAATTCTTGAACATTTTTTTTCAAGTGTAGGCCTATTTAAAACAATGCTTTAACTAATATGCTACATGCTTGTTGACTACAAAAGCATTAACCATCCTCCTAAAAGTTAGAAATAGTAAAAAAATCTAATAGTTATTCCAAAAGTCCTCCGTAATATATCACCCAATATAAATTTAACATCATTAAGACAAAACAGTAAATGCTCTCTCATTTGCAAGTCACTTTGGATAAAAGCATCTGCTAAACAAATAAATGTAAATAAATGAAGTGAACCTTTAGTTATACTTTCCAGCATTAGTTTGTCTGAGAACCATATTTTACACTGCAGGGTTGATGATAAAGAAACAAAAACAGAAACTATGAACATAAGAGAAAACTTCAAAGAGGAAAATACAGTATAAATAGATATAAAGGCACAATGAGGGCACATTGCATACTGATGGGCAGAATAAGGATGGAAATAACCAAGAAAACAACAGCGTAAAAGAAAATACATAATGATGAAATGTTTTATTTATGTGTGAAAAGGATGACAGAGTGTCAGAGAAAGAGTGAGATAAAGAGAGAAAGAAAGGTATAATCTGAGCTGTGTATGTG
>JAPMOP011210022.1:0-13462 GCA_029874735.1 Cobitis vettonica | reverse complement strand
ACATTGCTCTGGTGCCTATTTTTAAGACATTTGACAAGTTAGGTGTGCGTTTATCAGAAAATAATGCATATCCATTGAACATTTCTCAGCCAATCAGAACACAGCATTCAACAGGCCCGTGGTATAATGCTTTATAATTCAGCACGTCCGTTTACCTCAAAGGTTGTGTGAATGTGAAAGAGCTAAGTCTGTCTGTCTCGGAGGGAAAAAAAGAGGGGGTTGGGCAGAAATGAGAAAATAACGTATCTCGAGCCGAATTGAATATCGCACCAATTTTGTGATTGGCTGTTATGTGGTGTGGCGCAAGGGTGGGCTAAGCCTCTGATTGGGTGGGCCAGGCCCACTCTGCCCCACCCCGTGGAGCCGGACCTGGTAGCACATATAGTGATGCAACAACATTAAAACAAATAACCATACGTTTTGGCGAGAAGGACAAACCTTTCCAGCAATCTTGTGGATTACACAAGAGAATTTGGAGAAGCATTAGTGACCTGGCATGGTAATGTCTACACATGAATTAAAATGCTAGCACAGAATATACTACTTTTAGTATATACTAAAAGTAGTATATTCTGTGCTAGCATTTTATTTATATAATATTTAATAATATAATATTCAGACTGAATCACAAATCCTAGTTGTATACGTAGTTACAGTGACATATACAGTCATTTTATAGCCTATGGTTACATTTTAAGGAATTTCTGCATGCTGTAGACCCCGAACAAGCAAACATAAGCTCACAGCAGCAGATAACCTCATAATTGTTTAAATAAAACATGCATGCTACCATCAAAGTTTAATGGGGGGTCCTGTGCATTTGCAAAGATAGGATGCAGCCTTGTACATTCTTCTACATGCTTGAATTTAGCAGAACACTAAAAACTATTCAGAACCATGGACAGCTCCAACCAGGGTCAATGCGTTCATGTTGACCCAATGGTCAATTTAAGATTCAACAGTAGAACACTTTAGAAGACATATGATACTGTATATCATATAAAAAAACAGTAAATGGCATTACAGAGCCTTATAATTTGGATCTCATATTATTTCATTTGCTGGACCACATTAGTAAATTAGGTTAAGGAAACGCAGCTCAGTAAATAACATATTGTAGCTATATGTAACTAATGACAGAGAAGACTATTTGGGTCAGACTGATTCAGGCCACCATGTAGACTACATATTGAGATCTCCTTATTTGAAAGTCTGCTCACCAACCACAGCAGTCACATCAGCATTCATCTGTGTGCTTCTAAGATACTGGGTTTGAAACCATAGTTTAACTCAAAGCATGAAACATGAAATGAAAAAATAATGCAGAAACATTTTACCTATAGACGAAAAAATGCCCTTTTCCATACTCTCTTTATAGAGCGCACACACACATGCTATGGGTGAACACACACACATAGGAAAAGTGCATGTGGGTTTCCTCTTTTTAATGCATGACAGGCTCCACAGCTAATAAAAATTTCATAATTCGGAACGGAGCAGAAAAAGATAGAGAGAGGGACAGAGAGAGATGGGGGTAGAGCGAGAGACACAGTAAGTCCAGAGAGCAATGAGTAAGCACAGCAGTGAAAGGAAGGAGAGAAGATGGAGCTAGAAAACAAGAGGACAATTAAAAGCTGGTGGGAAGCATTAGGAGAGATGGATGAGGAGAAGCTGAAGAACATCAGTCTAATCTAAGATAATCCGAGCCTCAGGCACTGATTGAAACGTCTTTGACAAACGTCCTTCAAACCACCAGCGCACCAGTACAACATATGGATAGATGGATTTCCACATGGATGAAAATGCACTATGACATATCACTCTTCACATCTTGCTTAATAATTGCATTGTGGGGAAAAACAAATCAAAAGAACCTATGTACAGTATGATTACAGCGTTACTAAATCTTGCTAAAATGTATACTGGTTGGCCAATATGTTTCCCATATTACAAAACAGAGCTAAATCATATTATATAAATAAATCATATAATAAATATATAAAAATAAACAATGACGTTAACATAAAACATGTTCTGTTTAAAAATAAATCATTTGTTTATTTAATCTTTTAATTATATTTTATATTTATTGCATTTATTATTTTGAAGTGAAGTTGAAAAACAACAGGAAGAGGGAGGGAGATAGTGAGACACAGAGAGAGATCATGTTACAGGGTGATGCAAAAAGTGATGTAAACACATACAGGTGAAGTGTGTGGCATAGGTTTCATTATAACACAAAGGCTGAAGGATTCGTATACTCTACATATTGTCTGTAATAAACTGAAATGACATAATGTTGATCTTTTTATTAGTTTTATAAACACCCGAGCATTACAAAAATACTAATAATAACCAGAAGAGGCAGAAAGAGCAAAAAAAAGGGAAAAATGTTAAAAATGAAGGAACATTAATGTGCTAGACTGATGTAAAAGTGATGAGGAGTGCAGCAACCAGCCATGAAACGAGAAAGCAGCATCAGCGCCAATGATATGCAGACTGCTCCAGCATCCGTCACATCAACAGAAGCTTGTGCCATTTCGCAAAAAGATAAATATTTTCTTTAATTCTGTTTCACTGGAAACAAAAAAAATGACTTATTTATTAAATCTATGGTAAGATTCAAAGTCAAAACTGCTTAACAAATGTAGAATTAATCATTCTAATTCCACAAAGCACAAAATGTACATGCTACACTAAACCAGCAGATAAAGAGGACGCTTGCAAAATTGGCAATATTATTGGCTAAAGGTTGGAGTGTATAGAGGCTGAGTGGGCACGAAGGAGGAGCACGACAGCCATTATTCTCAATCTGTAGATCGTCCTGCTTCCACCAGCCCCCCACCCAATCCCACTCTGAGTGCTGCGTCATCGCAGGGAGCATTAACTGACCCACACGGCACATTTTAAAGAGCCCCTCCTAGGATTTATGACCCCTCTTTGTCATTTCCCCATCTCCGCCTTTGTGCACCTTCACCGAACAATGATATTTCTTCGATAAAAGATAATAAACATATAGTAGTCCGAGTTCTAACCCTAACTTACTGCTAAAATCTATGAGAAATGTTTTTAACCTCATAACCTTAGCCATAAACCCTAAAATGGGTCCACATTACTCGGCCAAATTACATTAAGAACATTATAATGATCATCTGAGTCCAAACAAACAAATGATAAAATACTGATTCTTGCAGGCATCTTTCTTGTTCCCTGCATATTGCCTAAAAATCATTCACCATTTTTGACAGTGATCCCAATAGTGTCCTTGTTCTGGATCGTTACTGTTATAGTTGTGATATGGATTGTATTACTCTCTACATTTAAAACTTCACGGATATTGTTATTGTTACAGTTAACGTTCTTAATGTGAACCGGCCTTATGTTTCGATTTCCCCACATCATCACAGCCCAATGAATGATCTGCGCTGGGGAAGAAACAGAAGTCAGTAGTTCATCAACAGCTCCTGTAGCAAAGCTTTCTCTCAGGCTAATTGCTTCTGATAGTGTCATGGGTCAAGATTTAAAAGCTGCCAGCTCCCATTTCTCAGCTGGTTTTGCACTACGAAGAGCACTTCTCTTATCCTCCAGAATCATGTTTCACTATTGCTGCAAGTTGCACGCCAAGCTCAGTGCGTGGAAACAAAAGGACAATGGAAGCCTATGAGGCGCGGAAAGATCTGAACACAATGCCAGCAAAGTTTATGATACAAGAGCAATAAAATGCCTGAGACTGCAAGACATTCTGCATGCATTGTGCAGATGTATCTAAAATCATGCTAATAAGATATAGCACTGTTGCAATGCTTATGGTACTGCAGGTATTTTGCAGCAAAACTAAAGTCTGCTTTAAACATCACTCAATTCCTTTGCACTGCGTTTCACATACGCTCCTCCATGAGGTATTCATCAGAAGGCTGCGATCTCCTTCCAGCGCACAGAGCAGGGTGGTTACATAACAGTCAGTGTGCGTTGCATGCGAGCCAGGCAGAGGAATGAAGCAGAGGTGAGGAAAAGCTTCAGCACAGGCACACTTTAACAGGCACTAACACACAAATGAGTCTGTGCATTATTTATTAAGTCCGGTGTGGTAGACCTGCTTAACTCCTAGCACTGCAATTAGCTCTGTGCCATAGCCCTAACAGCACAGGAAAGCTGGGCTGAGCCAACAGGGCTCCATTACGGCTCAGACAGAAAAGATGACCTCATCCTCCACCCTTAGGCTACATCTCATAACAACAACTTGTTCTAGAAAATCTGCTTCTAGACTAGCCTACGTCTCATATAGCTTATTTATAAAAGCAACTGTCCGACCACTCACATATATGTGCATATGAAAAAGGCAAGACTGTAATATATTCTTAATTCAGCCTTATTGCTCTCCTATATAGAATGAATACAACGTTTAGGAATTCAAAATAGGCTAATGTTGGCATGCAGTAAAGAAACAGCAAATGCACATCATGATGTTATAATGCCAGCCAAAATGTGATTAACTATTGACAAGGCATTCTGGTTATAACAGACACACTAAGGGTTCATCACAACATTTTTTCTCACATCATACCAAGAGCCTCTAAAGGGTTAAACAACACCTATTCCATCAAAACAACAGCATAAAACATTTTAAAAGGTATAACTATCTTACCAGGTGTTTTAAATGGCACACTGCTCCTTTAAAATTCCCTGAGGCTTTTTCGGTTCGCTCTATTATTGCAGTAAAAATTAAAAGTCTGTCAGGTGGAACTTCAGCGGCCCACTGCTGACCTCCCAAAACTCCCATTAGTAATCAACATACACGTCAATGATTCTGCATTGTAGACATGATTTATACAGGGCAACTAAATATATTATTTAATTCATATTATCATGCATGTGGTAACCCAGTTATCCTAAATCTTTATAAAGTGACAAACAGTACATACAGTACAGGCTCCGTATCATGAAGTCACATTAGCCCACATTTATATAGGCTATTATACACAGTATCAAATATGAAGCCAATTCTATGTTTGGGTTTGTTGGTGTGTGTTACCATCAGGTTTTCTATGACAAAATAAATTTTAGTCTGCAATGGCAGGAAAACACATACACAATTCTCCAGATTCTCTTGAATTTCATACTGAGCAGGCAACACATTTTAAAATTAAGATTCTTGAGGTACCATTTTTGGCAAAACCCTCTAAAAGGACTAAAATCACCTTTTTAAAAAAAGCCTCAAGGCTTTTACTGTACTTTATTATGGTTTTACGACTAGAAGCATTATTACAGTTTTATTATTCTTCAGTTCTTCAGAGAACTTTAGATGGTGCCTTGAGAATCTGAATTTTAGGTGCTGTGCAGAACATGTGATATGACAGTAGAAGGTAGTTATCACTAACTTTCTTATTCACGTAGAAGGGATCCAAGTCCTCCAGTGGTGTTGCCACCATGCCAGGAGGGATGTCCCCATAGATGAAGGGCAGACTTTTGCCCGCCTCCAAGTCACTGTTGGGTCTGGGCTTGTTCTCGTCATCGTCGTCACGGTAACTGCTGTCTGGCTTAGGTGGCGGCTTGGCTTTCTCCTCAGCGATGCGCTTTTCAATTTCAACCAGACTTTCCCTGGTAAAGTATTTGAAGCTGTCAGGTCCTGGCGGTGCAATAAGGGGTGCAGCCATGTTTTCATCCTGCAGCAACTTCTTCCTCTGTTATGTACCCTCCACGGCAGCCAAATCTACCATTTTAAAAAGAGAGAATTGCATATTCACATTTCTACATACAATAATTATCTTGCAAAACAGAAATTACAACACAGTCTCATGTCAATTCATATGTATTTTGCGCAGTGGCTAATTCGTACGACTAAATTCGTACGTTTTTTCTTTCGTCCTGTGATGTTGGCTTTAGGGTTGGGTATCATTATTGTTCTTTTCTAATAATCATACATTTTGTATGATTCACTTCTTATGAATTAGACAACTCGTAAAATACATACGAATTCCCGTGAGATCAGGTTGGAAATTATCATACATACAAATATGTTTATAATGTTTCTTATTTATAAATATTGTACATAATTCCTTAACATATTCTTATGACTATTTCTTATACGTTATATAGACACACAATGACCTTCATACAACATTACAAAAACACAAGCTAAGATCTTGAACAGAATGGATAAATATGTTTTATTAGAATTTACAACTGACAGTTTAAACTTTAAAGCAAGACCCAGTAAATACCCATTACATTCTTTTCCATGTTTATGAGACATTTCATTAACATAAAACATAAGAGTTTATCTAATAATCTTGTATTACCTTATCAATGCTTTTAAGAAGTTCATGTTAAGATATCCCATAGATTCACGAGAATTTAATAAAAGTGAATTTCAGCTTTTTCCATTAGCTTGTGGTATGATTACTGAACAATACTAGCAAGTTACATCATCCTCTCACAATCTGAGCTGCTAATAAATATGGCCATCTTTGTGCAAGGTAAAACACTAAGCCTTGCATCTAAAAATATACTACCTTACACATGAAAACAATTTGTTGCTAAATTGAGAGCATGTTAAAGAGGGACTGGCACTAGATCCTGAATGAGTCATCCACTTCATGAAAGATGAAAAGCACCCTCTATTATGATGCTTGTCTTGGGATAGATTCTGTTTGAAATAATATACAGCAGCAATTAAGTGATCAATGATTAATTGGATGTCTTTGTTTTGGTTTGTGTTTGCATAACTTTCTATGGTTTGTTTTTTTGGGCCACGATGATAGATGTTTCTATTTTAGATGAAAGGGTGCTGAGAATTAGAAGGGTGTAGTCTGTATAAGAAGATACTACACAAAACCACAAGCAAATTTTAGTTGAACCTGTCTTCACTTAATAACCATTAGTAAATATCCACTGAGATGTTGTTGGAGAGATGTCCCCTAAGCAGCAGAATGGGAAATGGAGTGGGTGAAGGAAGGCCTGAAAAACCACAAATGTCTAAAAGCTTGCGTGTCCAACTAATTCATAAATAAGCCAGCACGTGACAGGCACTTATGCGGCCAGACACTTAAACAACCAAGCCATATGCTAATATTACGAGCTAGCTGATTTACAGCTTTTCACAAGATCCATATTCACTTTTTTTTCGACATGTGTTTCATTCGTTTAATTTTGACCAGCCTTTGAAGTGAACCTACTTACCCCTATGCTGTTCTGGACAATATAGTTAACAAAATGTTACAAAAATGTGACAAATACTGGCCACAAGTAACTACATTGTTACACAAGATATTGCTTCTGTGCAATGCACTAGCAAGGAAACGAGCAAACTGTAGCAATTACTGTGCTGAACAAATTTTAACCAATGATTATTTTAATGTCTTATTTCGTAATTTAGGTTTCGTAGGTCAAACGGCACGAGCGATGGTGAACGTTAAATACGGGAGCTGTCCAATCAGCACCACGTTTCTAGGTAAAGGTAAAGGTAAAGTACAGGCCTGCTAACAAGAATAAATCTGAGTTTAAACGGGTGTGAACACAGTGGGCTACACTGGATGGGCCGAAACATCTAGAAATAACATCAAGGAACCTATATTGGGGTCCACATGAGATATAAAAACATCATACTGGATTTGTAGCCGTGCGGTTGTCTTAAATGATAATAATAAATCCATTCATGATTTCTCAGATTCGTCTTGCGCCACTGAAATGCTCTCCTACATTAAAATGACATGCATCCTTACATTCGGTACCAAATAAAAGCAACATGCATCTTGAAATGCAAAATACCAATGTGTCACATATAACATAAATTAATATATTTTTATGACAACAATTCATACAATCAACGTCTTTTTTTCTTCGTGAACGTTATATAGTGCTGAATGACTGAATGCGCAGTGGTCCTACCTTGATTTCATCAATGTAACGATTACGAAATCGACGGCTGAACAGATCATTGGTTAAACCAACGACATTTGCGGGTTTTCCATAAAGCTGCCAAATGGATTCGTGCCAAATTTTCCTCGGCGTCAGATAAAAATATTTGGTTGAAAACGTGCATCCATAAACAGCAAGGAGTCCGGCGCATTCACGTAAGCGGCCCAAAGCCACCGAGGAAAAACGGAAAATACTGCAGTGGGGTATTTTGTCTCTCGTCTAAATTCCCCCTTTGTAATCGGTCCGCCAATCTGTCTAAAACACATTTTCATCGTAACGTAACCCCATTTTGGGGGGAAAGTCTATTATTTGGGGTCTCTTTATAAGCCAGCAGCGAGATATCTCGACGACAATATGCAAGGTTTCTTCTGGCGAGGTACATAAACAAGAACATGTAGCATACCACACCCGTGCAACCTGCGTCCGTCCACCCTACAATCGATAAGCAGCCGTGGATGTATTGCAATATTGAACGTCTTAATCACAACGTATCAGTTAAAATCTGCCCATATGTGCATTTTTGTTATACATTTACTCATCTCCATATCTGTTTAAAGCTGACAAGAAGACCTTTATTCAAATGAAGCTACGAGATGGTTCGCGTCATTGATCGCGAATATACATTTTACACCACAGCCCGTTATGTATTTCTGGAAATAATTCACGTTTGTTTAATATGAATGAATTTTTGTGTCACGACCTCTTAAAAATGTCGTATCAGAGGAAGAATTTAAAGGGCCGGGCAGGTCCAAGTCTAATTACATTAAAACAAAATACGAGTCAATGATAACACAGCATTAAAGTTATATATATCATATATATATAAAAATAGTCACGTCTTATGGGTTTTCATAAGCACGGCGGTATCGAGATAAACCTCAGCGTGCAGCATCTCTGCGGCATTCATTCAAACGATTTGCGCAGAATAAACGCATTGCAAGTGCATCATTTAAACACTGTACTTACTGTAAACACGTTAGAGATTATCCAAAAACACCGCACTTGACTGTAGATGTCGAGTAAATTGGAAAGAAATTGCGGATGTCGCCATATTGTTGCTGCTACCTTCCTTCTCAGTGTGTACCGTTAGCCTGCATAATTGATGACTCCCAGTGAAACGCAAGGGAGTGTCGGCCAATAGGTAGCACCAGTTTCTTAGAAGAGAGGCAAGTTACATATTAGTTTTCTTCGGCTAAAATCATAATTACATATTTTCTTGATAACTACAGACGTAAGGGAATACACTGACTATATGAATACACTGATATTGATGTCTAAGCAATAACCACTCAGCAGACAGTAGGCTATTTGTGTTGTGATGTGATTTTGTTAAAAATGCTGCCTATTTGGGAAAAAGCTTTGGGCAGGGTAACTATAGAGAAAAAAACAAACATATAAGCAGATCGTTTACTCAGTGTGATATTATCACTGATACAGTATATACAGATAATACAATGTATCAGTGATAATATCACACTGAGTAAACGTTCTGCTTATATGTTTGTTTTTTCTCTATAGTTACCCTACCCAAAGCTTTTTTCCAAATAGGCAGCATTTTACAAGCATAATTAAGCAACATGAAACAGAGCAAAATAGATTTTTCTTTTAGATAAAAGGTAGTGTTAAGGCGGTGACCTTTACGAACCTTTTTAGTGCTCTTTATAGCTGCCATGAAGGGTATTACAATTGGGCATTTGTACACTGATACTGTTATCTGCATAGATAAACTAATTTAATAATTGTAAATGTGTTAAATGTGACAATTTAAATAAGATTGTCAGATAATCAAACTGTTTCTTCCTCTTGTTTCTTTTTAGAGAATTACTGCATGTTAAAAATGTTCAAAACATCTCCAAAATTATTCTTTATTATTAGTTTGATACTCCCTGGGATAAATGCAGGTATTTGTTTCATTAATATTAATAAACAATCTAATAATTAGTTGCTGGTTATGTAACATAACACAATTTTTTATTGAAAAACTAAGAAATAAAAAGACTCAGATGTTTAATGCTCTATTAGGTTGTGGACAGCCGAAGAGCCTGGATCCCCCAAAGAAGTTTCGTATTATAGGAGGGTATTCTGCATTGGAGGGTGCATGGCCTTGGCAGGTTAGTATACAACGTAGGTCAGGGCATATCTGTGGTGGGTCCATCATCAATCATATGTGGGTAATCACTGCATCCCACTGCTTCAAGAGCAGGTGAGCACTTTATGTCTTCTCTCCCTTAAAACATGTGTCAATCGTGTTTAGTTTTGCATTAAAGTTTTGAGATATTTTACATCCAAAAATTTTTTTTTTTTTTTTAAAGAAACACTGATTTACATGAAAGATGACCCTTTCATCTCCTTTTTACAGTAACAACTATAAACTGCGAGTAGTGGCTGGAGTGAATTCTCGATTTAAACAAGGAAAGGGTATTCAGTATCGCTATGTTAAGCAAGTGATCCTGCATGAAAAGTTCAATGAATCAACTTATGACAACGATGTGGCGCTTGTGCAGCTGCATCACCAACTGTATTTTACAAAATATGTACAGCCTTTGTGTATAATTGAAAATGAAATGCAAGAGAAAGAACTCAACTTTGGCTCATGTTACATTACTGGCTGGGGCAGCTTAGTATCCAAAGGTTTGTGCTTAAAAACTGTCCATCTCTGTATTATTAAAAAAATAAGATGATTTAGCAGTTTGCAGTATATTATCAGTTCTGATTGTCGAAATCCTGTTCTGGTTGTTAAAGGATTACTCCACTTTCTTAAAAAAATCCCGATAATTTACTCACCCCCATGTCATCCAAAACGTTGATGTCTTTCTTTGTTCAGTCGAGAAGAAATTATGTTTTTTGAGGAAAATATTCCATGATTTTTCTCAATTTAATAGACTTTATTAGACTTCAACAGTTTACAGTTTAAATGCAGTTTAAAATTGACATTTCAACGCAGCTTCAAATGGCTCTAAACGATCCTAAATGAGGCATAAGGGTCTTATCTAGCAAAACGATTGTCATTTTTGCAAGAAAAAAAAACTGTACCTTTAAACCACAACTTTTCATCTTGCACTTGCCGTGTGACACGCCAGCGCAACCTCACGTAATGCGTAATCATGTCGAAAGGTCACGCATGACGCGAAATTACCTAGTGTTTACAAGTGTGGAGAAAGAGGCCAGTTCCGACGTTGTTGTATGTGAAATTATACTAATTAATGTCTTTGTGTCAGTTTATTGTTTAAAATGGTCCGCAAATGTGCGTTTCACATATGTAATGCATGACCTTTCAACATCATTACACATTACTTGAGGTCGCACTGGCACATCACATGGCTGGTGCAAGACGAGAAGTTTAAAAGTATATTTTTTTATTTTTCTTGCCAAGAATCGTTTTGCTAGATAAGACCCTTATGCCTTGTTTGGAATCGTTTAGAGCTATTTGAAGCTGCGTTGAAACTGCAATTTTAAACTCCATTTAAACTGTAAACTGTTGGGGTCCAATAAAGTCTATGAAATTGAGAAAAATCCTGAAATGTTTTCCTAAAAAAAAATCATTTCTTCTTGACTGAACAAAGAAAAACATTTTGGATGACATGGGGGTGAGTAAATTATCTGGATTTTTCTTTTAAGAAAGTGGAGTAATCCTTTAAACTACACTGTGTATGTTCACTTTTTCCACTTACATTAAAAACATGTAATCAGAGCAATCTTTTTATGGACCATAGTTGCCACTCTTCAGGAAGCGGAAGTTTTTCTCATTGATTCTAGGACCTGCAATCAGAGAGACTGGTATAATGGCCATGTTAATGACAATATGATTTGCGCAGGATTTGATGATGGAGGTGTTGACACTTGTCAGGTAATGTTTTCTTACGATATCACAAATATATAAAAACATCTCTATTCAAGACAGTGATTGACTGTATGTGTTGGGTTACTTTTTAATCAAGGGTGACAGTGGTGGCCCTCTACAGTGCTACAGCAAAGACCTGGAAAGGTTTTACCTTTATGGGGTGACAAGTCATGGAAAGGGTTGCGCATTGCCTAAGAAACCTGGCATATACACTCGTGCTAGCCAGTACACAGGCTGGCTGAGAAATGCTCATGCAATTTCAGGTGCTTCAGTCACGGACCTATCACTTGTAAAATTACTCTCAGTCCTTTTTATCTCTTGCTGGATGGACCTCTTATTGTAAATCATGGCCATAAAGCATTTCTTCGGAATCTGTGCTGTTTAGCAGTAATAAAGATCTTTTAAGCAGCTTCATTTATTTGCAAAGAAAGTTGTTTCTACAAACTTTCTTTTTTGTGACCTTTTACAATATCCTAAATTTATATTTTCAGCCAAACATAATCGTATAATACTATATAGCAAATCAGCGTGACCTGCTCCAATTACAATCAATGTTTATAATGTAAACAAACCAAGTGCCCTGGGATTTATATTCAATGAGAGGTGTGACCAAAAACATTAGACAACGGATTACACTCCATTAGTGCTCTTTTTGCTTCAGGAGGACCAGCAACTTTCCAATTTAAATATTTTTGACCGTTATATAATCGATCGGTATTCAACGAGTGAAACGTGAATTTCATTAAAAATGCCGTCGCAGCGTGATCGTCGAAATCAAATTTCTCCTTTTTCTTGTGATTTACGTAAATATGCTTTATTTTGCAATTTTGGAGGATAACAAGCTATTGCATGCAAGTGAGTTACCTGTTATCTTCTGATCCACGGTGGGTGCGTCTGTGGGAAAGTTGGGATTCAGCATGGCAGCACCGAGTGGTTGTTCAGGAAAACTTTGAGTTAATATGCGTTGTTAAAGTCCCAAAAACGTTAGTTTTTGAAATATTCTGGTAATTTTTACTAATACCTTTTCTGTGAGCTTCATTATTAAATTTTTTTTTATGTGCCCTTGTTAGCTTTAATCAAAAACGCAAATCTCCTCCCCTCCTAGAAACGGTCTGTGTCTGAAAGGTGTAAAATGCTGATTTTCTGTTGGAATTCTGTTTGAAATATAAACAGAGCGATTTTGTGATAATTATCACATATTTGAAAACTACAATACTAATTTCTCACTAGAATTGCAATCAAAAGGTGTAAAAAGTGAAAAAAAAACTTTATTTACACTAAATTTGCGCTCCAGCTGCTTTGTTGGCAGCCATTTTATTTTTTCGAACTCGACCAGGCTTGACCAATCACATTCCCCACGCACGCATAGAATTGTGGGACAAGATGATCAGGAAACAGGATCAAAGCAAACATTGGATTCGGACGTGCCTTATGCATTCCTGCCTTGGAATGGCTCTTAAGGCAGCATTTTAGAGCATTTTTTGAAGCAGCTAATGTTTGCTTTACTTTGCAAAACGGAAAATAGTTACTGCTTTACCTTCATCATCTTTCCCACAATTCTATGGCTGCGTCCGAAAGCTTAAGCCACATCCACAATCCAAGCGACTTTGTTGCTGTGTGTCGCTTGTCACTTTCAAATAGGTCGTTAGGGGGCGTGTCTAAATCTGGTTGTCATAAACAAATGAGTAACGTCCACTCCAGTAA
>JAPMOP011209707.1:0-10604 GCA_029874735.1 Cobitis vettonica | reverse complement strand
TACGGGGTCATTTCCATAGACGCAATGCATTTTATACTGTCCAAACTGTATATTCTATTCCCCTACCCCAATCCATAACCCCAAGGTCACAAAAACCTGTTGCCAGTCTTCAATCTATGAAAAAGTACCATTTTGTATGGTTTTTGAGCGTTTCAGTTTATGGGGACACTTTCTGTGGCCCCATAAACCATGGTTATAGCATAGTAAACATGTTATTATACACCATTCATGTCCCTGTAAACCATATTTGCCAACCCACACACACACACACACACAGGCATATTTGGTTTACGGGGACAATTCCATAAACGCAATGCATTTTATACTGTACAAAGCATATTCTATCCCTCTAACCTACCCCAGTCCCTAACCCCAACATCACAAAAACCTGTTGGCAGTCTTTAATCTATGAAAAAGTAAAATTAAGTATGTTTTTAAGCCATTTCAGTAAACAATGTTTATAACGTAATAAACATGTCATTATACGCTATTCATGTATTCACTATCCCCGTAAACCACACATACCAACCCACACACACTCTCACACACACACAAACGACTCACTGGCAAGGTTTGACAAGAGCCTGAAATCCTCCCATGACTAAGAAATCACTCACTGCAGAGCTGTACCTGTATGAGACATAAGGGAATTATTAGTGTACGAAAAAATATACAAACTGTATAATTGTAAAGCTCCAAATTCTCCACTTTATAGCATTTTACCACTCAAACCAGTGGTTCTCAACTTTTCAACGTACCCCCACCCTTGTGTAGGGTGCATCCCAAGCAGCACCCAAAAGAAAGTTCATGACATAAAACAATCTCAAAATTAGAATTAGAATTAAACAAAACATTAAATTATACAATGTAACGCTGTTTGTAAGTAGCCTTATTTTTCTGAGGTTTAATTGCACAGAATTTATGATGAATTAATGTCTTTTTTAAATATTTTAAAACTGAGCATGTATGTGAACGTACGCGCACAGTCGAACACATAGCCTTGCAAAGTATAGTTTATTTGACTTGCGTGTGTGTGTGTGTGTGTGTGTGTGTGTGTGTGTGTGTAAACAGACCTTATGTTTGAGCCTGTATCAGATGAAGATATGGAATTTGAGGAATAATTTGAGATCGTTAAAGGACGTTTCTGAGTGGTTAAGTTTTTTTCAGTATGGACCTGCAAAACTTTAAAGTCAATAGTAGAACTTCAGCCTAAACGCTAGCATATAGCATTCACTAGCATATAGCGCTAACTCAGCATTCACAACTTTGTTTTAAGCATTGTAACAACACTGTAATTAATTTAATGTGTAATTTAATGTTATGTTGAGATTGGCCGGTTTTCCAGCTGTCTTTTGCATGCACAAGGTTTACATAAGGAGGAATCAATCGTGTTTGAGGCTCATGATATGTCATTACCATGCACAATCTTATTATTTATCTATGCCTAGCTAAATACAGTTTTCCCATTCTACGGCACCTTTAAATGAAAATTACCTTTGTTATGATTGGCTAATTTAGCCCTTTCTGGATATTTACAGATAATGAACACCCCTTGTCTTTGAAATACCTGTAAATCGGTTATTGTGTTTGTGTTGTATACCTACTCTGAATACGTGTCCAGGAAAAGATGTGCATCTTCAAGAAGAACAAGACCTCGGATGTCACGCGACCGCCTCAGGAAAGAGGTCAGGGAAGCAGAGTTTTGACCCGTGAGCTGAGACAGACAACTTAATCGTCCAATCAAATTCTGCAGCAGCCCTGAAGACTGACCGAGGGTGGAGCTTAGAGAGTCTAAAATTAAGATAACATTTTTAGCTGTATTTTTATAAAGCATAAAACAAGACAATGAACACATGTGCATACTTTGTATTTAATTTACTTGTGCACACAATGAGTCACTTTGGATAAAAGCTGCTAATTTATATGAAAGAAAATACAACACAATATTATCTCACACACGCACAATGTCGTACCCAGTTTGAGCAGAGGCTGTAGCAGAAGATTCTTGATGTTACTGAGTTTACAGTAGTATTTTCGCTCTGCAGCCGCCAGCTCGTGCAGACTGCTTTTAAAACCCATTACGTTACGGTCTGCCAGCGCCGCGCAAGTCTGTCCACCCGTGCACACGCTTCTCACATAACCCAACTAGCACACACAGTGAAAGTCATGTAAATATCAGTTAATAATGCAATGTTGATATACATAATTTATGACAGGGCTATTCAACTCGACCGTCCTTCAGAATTTAGCTTCATCTCGAATCATACACACCTAAACAAGCATAACAAAACTCAACAAGGACAACAACAGTCTAAGATTACTTAAAATGTTATTAAGGTGTGTTTGATTTGAACTAAAATCTGCAGGACACTGATCCTTAAGGACTGGAGCTGAATAAATGATGATGATGAAGGTTTGCTCACATTCATACAAAAGGGCAACAGCACAGGTTGTTGTGTATATTTCCCTGTTTGCTCCTCTGTTGTCTGCTCTGGCTCTTCTTTCACCTGCTTCCCACTGTAGTACAGGATAGGCTGGATGCAATCTCCATCAGCCAGTAAAAGAGTGTGCTGTTGTCCTGCCCCTATATCCCACACACGAATCCCCTCTGACAGCTGCGAGTGGACAAAAAAGTAGAAACCAAAACTCGAAAACTGTCAAACTGGACACGTGTACTCTTAATACCAAAATAGTCTGTACAAATAGCAAAATTGCTGTGACATGTTCCCATGAGTTAACTAAATCTTGAAAAACCGCATTCATAGAGACTTAAGTGTATCATTTGTTTAGTGTATGGTTAGGGTGCTGCTTTCACACCAGACTGTTGCTCTGTTTACTGACATTAATACACAAGCAATCAAGTGGAAACACATTTGGGAAGAATCCAAAGTAATTTTTCATGCTTAAACATTTTAGTGCACACAGTAAAATTAACAAAGTCTGTTGACAATTTTTTTTTGTCTTGACAAAGCCTGGCCTTTATGTTTAAAACAGTTTGAAGTGCTTTAAGTTTGACATGTTTAACATGTGGACCTATTTGGAAGTTATCATACACCCGCCGCAATGCGCGCAAGGCATGAAGTAAGTTTTTTTTACCAAGTTTCAGACCGACGCAGTTATCACTTTCACATCCTGCGCAACATTATTTAAATAGCAAATACATTTGCACCCAGAGGTGGGTAGTTACTAAATACATTTACTTTGTTACATTTACTTGACTAATTTTTTTGGTAACTAGTACTTTTAGAGTATATTTAAGGATGGGTACTTTTACTCAAGCACATTTCTAGTAAAAAACTTTTACTTGTGCTTTGCTACATTCGGTGGCGTTACTCCGCTACTGTCAAATGGTAATAATTAATGAATATACTGTATATATTTAAAAAAAAGTTTATATGGCTTGTTTGAAAATCTCGTGAAACGTTGGAGAGGCTGCGTTGCGTGAGGTGGCTACGCATCACCCTTTATGGATGAAAGGAGATGGTCGAAGCAGAGGATGACGTGTGTCAGCTATTGGAGGCAGGTCACGTGTTGCCTTAAGTTCGGTCTATGTTTTCACTCCAAGAGGTCAAAAAGAACATTTTCATAATGCGATGCATGCTGTGTCAACCAAAAGGAACTGACATCTCAGTGTCACTACAGGAATTCTAGCTGCAACCTGAAACAACACATAGCGGTAAGTGTTACAGTGATGCCTATTTGAACACTTTTAATGGTAATATTAATGGTAATTTGGTAACTATGGGCACTTTTACCTTATTGTAATACTATTTCAAACACTGTCCGAGTGTTTTTGTCATATACCCTGCAAACCTTACAAACAACACACATTCGCATCTGCACATTTCCATATCCTTTCTCCACAAAATGTGCATAATGTGACGTCTTGCATTTATACACAAATCCAGACACCTCACAAAAGTGTAGAAAATACATACAAATAAAAACGGGAATGTATAAAGAATGTATATACTACTATATGTTTTTAAAGGAACATTTATTATATATTGTAATAATGTAGAGTTGATTTGAAAAAACAGATAAGTTCCATATGAAATTCTATGTACCCATTGCAGAACAGAGATAGGCTGCATTACTTTAACATAGGTTTTACGTATATAAGCAGAATAATGAGACTTTTTAACGAGAGGTTTGTGAAAGCCCTCCAAGTAGCTTTCTTCTCTATCAGATCAGAAGTAACTAGTATCTAACTACATGGGTAGTTTTTTCATCTAATACTTTTTTACTCTTACTCAAGTAACTAATTAGATATTTATTAAGTTACTTATACAAAAATTTACTTAAATTTTTTAAAAGTACTTGTACTTTTACTTGAGTACAGATTTTGGGTACTCTACCCACCTCTGTTTGCGCCCATTTGTGCACCCATGGTTGTGCTGGTCTGAAAACGAGTTGTGTTCAGGCACGTTGTTGGCGAGTTGCTATTTTGAGGCAACTAAAAATGTTAGTAATATGCACCTATAATCGGAATGACAACATGCGTTTGCTTATAACACACACATGGACGTGCAGCAGCACACAAACGGTTTTAAATATGAAAAATTAAAGGATTAAAATGTCAAAGATTATTATTGAGTCTATTGGACATAAATGAAGACAGTTTACAGGACTGAGATCAACTGGCAGAAGAGCTGCTTCACCTGTAGCCTGGTAAGTAAGCAGATTTTTTTTCTTTTAAAAAGTGCCTCTGGATATGGTGAGAGGAGAACCATTTTTAAGTAATAGGCTACTTTTATCAAAACACTCACTCACGTGGCTCTCGCAACCTTTGTAAATTCTTGTACATTTTTTAACGTTTGTAAATTCTTTATCTCCGGTTTGTTACAAATAATGTATTTCAGAGTGCAAATCTTTTTTTGAATATTGGTAAATTAATGTTGTTAAAATACTTTGAGATCCATACGTGCATTTTTCAGCAATTAAAACCCTGCTGATTTTAATTATTACTCCATGACTGAAAAAAATGACTTTTAAAGAGAACCAAAGCTTTTATTACAACAATAACCATTTCAATAAATAAAAACAATGCAAAAATTTTTACATCAATCTTAAACTGGTGGTTTTTCCTCTTCCGCTTACAGTTTTCCAGTTATAAATTGTGCCATGTACAGTAAATAGGAAATCTGCCATGGAGCGAGTGCAAGTGGCTTTTAAAGGAGATGGGAGATGAGATTTATTCTCATGGTTTATTGCACGTTATGCCCAAAACACACCGATTACTCATTACAAGAATAGGAATAACTCTTTTAGACCATGCACCAGGCGGACACACCTTTTTTCCCATGGTTAAACTAGCAAAAGTGGATTCGGACACGCCCTAAGTGCACTTGCGCCATTCGCTTTAGATCATGCGCTTAGATCGTTAAAATAGGGTCCAAAGAGCCATGCCATAAGTGTTCTGATATTCAGTACAACAGAACTCATTGCTCATTTAACAACAATTTTAAAAACAATGGTATGTTCCAATTTAGTGCATATGTGAGTGTACCTTGGCTAAATGAGGAAAAGTGGTGGGCGATTCCATGTGCCCGAGCTGACCAGATGTGTTACAGCCCCAGGAAAACACCTATAATACACCAACCCACACAAACACACACACACACATTACAAGAGGATCCAATAAAGATACTCACCATTACAAGGGTATAAAGACTGAAGTGCATCACCTGTGATTGTGTGGTCAGGGCAAGAGAGTGAGAAGCACCTGCGGCCACTCTCAACACCTCTTTACCATTTAAACTTTTAATGCAGACGGGCTGCGATCTAGAAAGAGAGAGAGAAGGAAATAAGGAGTTGTTCCACTATATCAAATAAGGTGCATTCAACCGTATAGTGAGCGAGTCCTAACTCAACATTATTTTTAAATTGAGTTATCTGACTGATTTGGTCCTGTTTTGCCAGTTGTGTGAAGTGATTCATATAAAAAAGAATGACAAAAAATAAAAGTAAATGATGAAAAAGTTTTATTTTTGGGTAAACTATCCCTTTAAAGTCCCCTAATAAGTCTGTTCTCATTTTAGCAGGGCACACTATATTTTAAAGCCTCTGAATATTATATTCTATATAACTTAATGTAAATGTTAAAGAGCCTAGAGTTGGAGATAAACTCTGCTATCTCTAGAGCAGGACTAGAGTCCTCATGCTTTCCTGTTAATAGGATGAGTCCAAACCTGGGGAGGAGGTCTCCATGTCCAAGCTGTCCTTCTTGGCCCTGCCCCCAGCTCCACACTTCTGTCTGCAAAGATGGCAGGTGGGCGTCTGACTCAGGTATACCTCCTGAAGTGAGTGGTACAGGGCGTCCACGGGTACGACTCGTTCGCCGCAAAAGACGAGGAGACACTGAGAAAAAGAGAGACACTGAATATCAGCACATGGATAACAGCTGTTCTGATATTTAAAATAACTCTTACTTGTTTGATACCGTTAACAACAAAATAATACTAAGAATATATAAATTCTTACAATTATACATTTTTTTTCTTTGGAACATATGGACTGTTAACCACAAAAAGCCACCAAAATAAAAATGCGAAAAATTAAAAATCACAGTGGGTATTTTTTATATTTTTGTATTAGGCTGAGTTTCATCTTCAGCTCACACATATCTCTATGCATTGTCATTTAAGAAAATAAATAAGAACATTTATGGCTGGAAAATAAACACGGTCGCACATTTAAAGGGGACATATAATTAGACTTTAAGATGTAAAATAAGTCTTTGGTGTCCCCAGAGCGTGTATGTGAAGTTTTAGCTCAAAATACCCCACAGATATTTTATTATAGCATGTTAAAATTGCCATTTTGTAGTTGTGAGCAAAAATTCGTCGTTTCTGGGTGTATCCCTTTAAATGCAAATGAGCTGATGAAATGCAAACACTGATCGCCATAAAGGTGGTTTGTTAAAAATGAAACTCAATTGTGCTGTCAATAATTTTTTCTCTTTCTCTCTCTGCACTAAATGGCAGTGTCATGGTTGGATAATGCAGATTAAGGGGCGGTATCATTATAATAAGATCCCCTTTTCACATCACAAGGGGAGCCAAATTTCAACAACCTAATTTTTCACATGCTTGCAGAGAATGGTTTATCAAAACTAATGTATTGCTCTTTTTCATGTTTTCTAGGTTGATAGAAGCACTGGGGACCCACTTATAGCACTTAAACATGGAAAAAGTCAGATTTTCATGATATGTCCCCTAACAAAAAGAGAGAAATGGATCATGATCAACTGGAAAATAAGATTGTGAATTCATTGCGGCTCCACATCATGAATCACTTAACAGCACAGGCACAGACCCGCAGACTAAATCAACACAGTACACACACAACATGGTCATATGCACACAACAACACACTCAGACTGCTGACATGCTGAGTTATGCTCCAAACCCGCTGAGGTACATCTGTTACACAGGTGCGAGTGAAAAGGAGACGGGTAAAGGTGTATGTGTGTTGCAGGTAGCTCAAAGCTACCATTATCTTCAGCTGATTTATGTATATAGACTTTATGTAAAATCTTTTCTCCGATGCTCCCTGGGTATCCAAGAGTTTCATAAGTAGTAAGACCTCAAACACTATATTACCATTTCTAATTAAGGTAACTACATGTAAAAAAAAAAACTCTGATGAACTTGTTTTAAATACATTATAGAAACTACATACAGTAACAAAAAAGCAGGATTCACCTCTAAATCTAATATCTACAATACTTTTTACACAAAAATACCTTCAGGTGTTGCAGTGGACAGCAATGCCTTCACCTCAGCCTCTGCATTATCTGTAACCATAGCAACAGCAGTACATGGGACACCTGTCAATCTGCATCACGGGCAAAAATTTGAAGTGACGCAGCAATAAATGGCATATTGCTATACAGTACTCATTTACAGGCTGGACACGTAGAGATTTTCAAACCTTTACTTTGAACTGAATGAACTAAGTCTTACCATATGGCACAGGATTATGTTTAACCCTCACGCATTCAAATACTGAAAGATTATGTTCATTAACAGTCATTCTTTTGGGGCAAAAGGCAGTCGTCTCACCGCACCCTGCTTAGATCGTTTGCTTTAAATATTTATGAAATTTGTCACAAAAGGGATGGAGTTAGTTATTTATCGCCTCTGTAGAAACAGCAACACAAACCGTGCAATGAAGTGACAGAAAACAGAAACAAAGAAACTCATTTTACTCCATGCTGATGAGAACACAAACACAGGCAGGCACACATCTCTCTACGCAGACTTACAGAGATGGTACACTGAGTGTAAGAGAAGGAGAGCATGAGTACCCTGAGAGAGCAGACCCGGCAGGGACAGGCGACGGCTAAGCTCCGCCTCCTCCTCACGGATGTCCCCCAGGCTAGAGCTTTTTTTGCCCTGCATGGACTCTTCCAGACGGAGTCTCTCTTCCACTCGGTCACGCCCCTCACCAGGAACCTGAAATGTTATAACTGCAGTATTATTCTGTTAATTGTTCTTCATTGGGCCGACAATATCTTATCTATTATACAATACAACTATTACAGCTACAGTCCCTTTGGGGTTATATGTCTTCATCAAGGGCATTTACATTTATTGATTTAGTTGATGCAAAGCAGCATTCAAGGCAGAATCCTATTTGGATTCAAACCTACAACATTTTGGTTACCAACCCAAATATTTATCCCAATACCACACAAAGGAATAAGCCACAACTTAAGCTTACCCAGTAACCAATTACTTTTCTCAAGGACAGTGCCTCGTACGTGGATGCCACGCGCTCCCCTACTGCAGAGGCACATGACGCCACCAAATTATTCAGTGCCGAGCCCATCGGGGTCACGGACTGGGCAACCGGGATCAAAGGCTCGGAGGTGAAACACACAGCAGGGTCACTGGAGATCTGTGATGGGACATTAAATTAATCATAACTAGACTTTTCTTCTGAAGACTAGTGTGTTTTGGATTATTGCTAGGGTAGAGCAAGGTGGTAGCTAGAGTGTGATCCCTAAATCACTATGATATTCTGGTCTATTTTTTTACTTCTTAATATGATCCCACTTGTCTAACCCCAACCCCTACAATCAATATTTCAATACATCCACTGTGCTTTATACACGGACCTGAGCAGAGTAAAGTGTGCTGGAGGTCTTGGCCGTGTGCTCCACCAGGGAATGATCAGAAAGTCTCTTCAGGTAGGCCTTCACTGCTTGCTCATCTGGGTACGGGGAGGACTTCAACCCTGTGGCTTTACAGCTATCTGGCTCAAGGGTGGTTGTCTCTAACGCTTCAACACAAAACTCTCCATTAGCAGCTGGACCACCAAGCCCATGTGAGTCTTTCATGGCTGCTTTTCCAGGTTCTTGGCTAGACGCAGGAGACTGATGTTGGCACTCAGTAGCAGGTGTGCTTGAAGGTGGAGTTGTAGATGCAGGGTTAGTGCTGGAGGTTGGAGATTTTGTTATTTGGCTGGGAGTGGATGATTCAGGAGAGTTCTTGCCTTGCTTACTCAATGACCCCTGATCTGGGTCAGACTTGGCCTTACCGCTCTCCAGTTCAACACCTAGTGGACAATGATGGCCATCCGAGATGATGACGTGGTCCTCCTTGTCTGTCATAGTGTAGAGGAGCTGATGGCAATGACCGCACTTGTCTACAAGGGGTTTCCGAGATTCCTGTGGAGAAGGGGGACACTGCACTAGAGCCAGGCTATGAGAAGCTCCACAGTCCACTTGCAGCACATGCTTTCCAGCCAGGCACTCCACCTTCTGGGGCTTCCAGACAGGAAAGGCTGATGTGTTCAACCCGAGCTGGCAACCACTGCCCCAAGCCCAGACTTCATGCTTGGCTGAGAGAGCCAGTGTGTGCTGATCCCCACATGCCACTTCCAGGATCTTGACTGACTGAGAGGGCGTGGTCTCAGAGTCAACCACACCCACAGGAGTGGGGTTAGGAATAACAGACAGTCCCAACAGGCCACACTGACCATGAGAGTTATCTCCCCACATATGCACACCTCCATCTTCCGTAACGACTCCACTGTGGGCGGAGCCAGCAGCCACAAAAACAACGCGCTGTTCACTAAGCACCGCCTCCAAAACAGGCTCAGTCGCCACAGATGTCGCTTGATTTTGTTTCCATGGCAGTTCGCCAAAGCTGTAGACCTGGCCCCCTGAATAAAAATAGATAATAATTTTATTTTTAAATGTCAAAATACATACCAGAAGCAAATCAATATACAATAGCATAAAGTTCAATTTAGGGGTATGTTTACACAACAACAACGAACTAAAAACATTTTCTTTTGGGTTTTTGAAAAGTTTCGCACACAGAAGAAAACATTCTCAAAACATGCGGATCTACAAAAACTATTGAAATAGCTGTATTATGCATGCCAGGCTAGAAACTTGAACTTTTAGGACCCCAAAACATAAACCGTTGAAAACATTGTAGTGTAAACGCCCACTAAATTGTAGAGATCGACCGATACATCTGTTTCCCGATATTTTCCCCGATATTTAAGCATTTACCCATTATCGGATATCGGTTTTGTAATATCGGATTGACCGATAAACGAGAGAATTGCGCGCTGGACGCATCTGA
>JAPMOP011209552.1:0-11126 GCA_029874735.1 Cobitis vettonica | reverse complement strand
GTCGAGTCACGAGCCACCAACAGCGAGTGAACTTTAGTGTTACACAGTTTTCACTTGCAGCGATTTGCGGACGGAAAGCAAGAAAGTACCGTAATAAACTATATATAGTCAAAAAGCGCAATTGTCTTCTTTTAGGAACAACTGAAACTTTTTTGATAGCACAAATGGTTGAGGAGTTACGGTTAAATGAATAGCGGTAGAATCAGAGTTGCCTCCGGAGGTCGTATATGCAGGCTGCATACGTCATCCAGCCTGGTTTATTTAAGTTAACTAAGCATTACATTCACAAGTCATAAGCATGTTAGAACAATTTACGATTAACTAAGAATAATAATCAACTTTATAATATGTTAATATTGTGAAATAAGACCGTCTTTATGACGTATGCAGCCTAGAAATGCAACCTCCGGAGGCTACAGCCTTCGGATTAAGAAACGGCCTTAATGGATAATGTTAGCAACATATAACAAACCACAAACAGTCTTTTAATGGTAAATTTCATTTTCTTAATGCAGATTCATCTGTTACTGTGTAATTAGAGTGGCTATTAAACGCAATGGCGGTGTATAGTGCATGTATAAAACGTATGAGTAAAGTGTTTTTGGCTCTGTGATTCTGCTGGTTTATTAAATGGAATACATTCATTTATTAATAACTTGTATTAATAAAATGCATATATTAATGCGATCATGGATTATAAATGATAAATATTGTAAATCAATGCATTTCTTGACTATTAATTAAGAAAAATCACAGCTCTTTGCCTCTAAGTGTATTTCTATGGCTCACTATGAGCTTCCAGGAACTAACTGAAGTCTTCATGAATCACGTGACGGCTGATCTTTTTGGACTTTTTGAACACTCGCGGTCTAATAGGGTTAAGCATACTATATTTCCATCTATTTTAATTATCTGTTTTAATTATACTATGTTTATTTGATATTTTTCTATAACTGAATCCATAAAAATAGAACGTTTTGAGAATTTCTGAGATCATTCGAATGCTTCTAGTGATGTATCGTGTTGGTCTTAAATTTTACTCATAATGGTCTTAAAAGGTCTTAAAAAGGTCTTAAATTTAACTTGCTGTGAAACATGCAAGAACCCTGTGTGTAACAACAACCCAACACTGGGTCATTTTTAACCCAGCATTGAGTCAACCCCAAAAAAAATGTTTGCGTAAATGAACAGCCAAAACACATAAAAAGTTTCCCATTTTTTATTGAAAACGTTGTCGTGTACACATGGCCCAAGTCAAAATCTGCAAATGGGAGGCTATTTCAACACAAATAACATGATTCTTTTGCCTACAGTGTACACATTTACTTGCCACACAGTTTAATGCTGTTGTCTGTATTCATCAGACATACATCTAAACAATAATTCCACTATTTGAAATGTTTTTGATTCTATTATCTGATGCATATTTAAGATTTCTTCATACTGTGCAGTTCAGGTCCCTCAAGACTGGTTGGCCACTCTGCTGTGTTGTGTAAGGACAGCATGCTCATCTATGGTGGAGGGGAAACCCATAGTTTACCTCAGAATACCTTGTGGAATTTTAACCTGAGCACAATGACCTGGAAGAAGCTCCCATTGCTAACGGGATCTACCTCTCCATGCCGGATCCATCACTGCAGCATTGGTCTAGGCCCCAGTTTCCAGCCAACAGCACCACCTGGTGTTTATTGCAGGGAAATACCTAACTCTCACATATATAATAAGCTGAGACCTTTCAAGAACAAGTGCCTACCATCTAACTCCCCAATGCAAGAAAACTACATTGAGCTCCAGACTTTTAAAGAGGAGAATAAGAAGATTTTACCAGATTTTAGTATTGCACTTAAAGAAGCCAAGTTGAAAAGCAACTGTCTCACATTTGAGAACCAAGAGGCTGTTAGTGAGAAACAGCGTAGTATTCACGTGACAGAAGAAACCGAGGACACCATTCTCCATATACCAGACTTGCTTTTAGTTGTGGGAGGTAAACCTGTACAAGGACAGCAAGGGATTTCATTGTGGCATATGACAATGGCATAAATGTAAAAAAGAGGATTTCAGGTATAATCTACATGGTGCATCTTACTTTCTCTATGAGAAATAAGGCTTTAGTAGCAATACCCACATCCTGTGGCAGTAGGGTTACATTAAAATGTAATTCAGTCTTGTGCAAACTCTTCACAGTGTCTGTCATTATTATCCTAAAACAGTTTTCATATACAGGTACTGTAAAATACGTTATATGTTTTATTGAACAAAATTGTATGTGCTTTCTTTAATAAAATTGTATGTTTTATACGCTGGATCTGTGGATATTACTAGCATTCCAGCTCTGAATTTTTGAATGGTACTATTAACTTTACTGCCTCAATACAGCTGCTCTCACACATCCATTAGACTGGATGTTGGTACATTTAAAAGTACATTTACATTTAAATATGTATTACTTTACAAGACATCTATTCTCAACAATCATGTTATATGTTTTGGCAATTAAAGTTACAGCCAGTATCAATAATTTATAAACATAATGTTATACAATGTTTTGTACAGAAAAAAATACTTTTGAAACTATTTTGCATTAAAGTTAGAACTAAATGTGTATATGCAAAAGGCCGACATTGTTAAAATAATGTTACATTCAAATAATAAAAAATGAATAGTGAAAAATAGGCTCAAGTTTCCCAATTGTTACAGACCTGTACGTACATTGTTATAGTGTTGTAGCACCACGTGAGGGCGACAAATTTCACCAGTCCCACACAAGACTTTAGCAATAAAATAGCTTGTTTTGCAGTAACAAACTACTTTCACCAAAAATGTACTAAGTTGTTAAAGAAAGGTAACACATTACGAGAATAAAGAGTATAAATATGAGACATTTTTTTATGATGAAAAGTCTAAAAATGCATATTTCTCTTCTTAATACTGCAAAAGTAGACTATGAATTAATTATGTTTAAATATGAACTTCAAATGATTATCACCATATTTAAACAGAATTATTTTATGTCGAGTTTTTTAAATATTTGGAAACTAAGAATGAAATGAGGCAGTACCATAAAGCTTCGGTCGATAGATGGCGCTATAGCATCGAGTGAAAAGGATTGACATTGTTAAAGAAACAATTTGACAAAGCAAACTGTACATTAAAATAGACTAGAGTGTTAGTCAAGTATAATTTCTTAAAAACTGTCTAGGACCTTGCAAGTGCATCTGTATTATTTAAATAATAATTTTAAATATTACAGTTATGGGATGGGTTACAAAACTGATCATCCAAAATAATGCAGGTTGCACTTGATTGCACTGATAAATAATAACGCAAATAGTTAAGTTTGCAACTGCAATATATATATATTTTTTTTTATTTTTTATTTTATTAAATAATATTTTTTTTTTATTATTAAAGAAAACTGATGTATATCATGTTCTACTTCACTGTGTAACAAAAACAGAAACCTGTTTTGTTGATAAACATTTGTCAAATAAATATAAAACCACATTTGAAAGAAAAATTCACGTATTCACATGCATAGCTTTAATTGCATTTTGCATTATTAGAAAGACTATATTAACATTTTAAGTCTACAGCTGTACATATAGAAAGTGGATATAGAGTAAATGTTTTAAATGATTGTCCCGTCTAATAAAACGATCCAGTGGCTTTCCTGACTGGCATAAATTCATTTTGTCTATTGCACTCATTCATTAAGCTGTTTTAGCCCATAATCTCTTGCCCGTTGACTAAAGGTCTCACGTGGTTTGAAAATGTTATAAAACAGATTTCAGAGCGAGGTGCCCTCAGTGTCGTGATTGCACGAGAGAGGAAACCAAAGGACAACATCTCTCCTGAGACTGAAGAAACTCAACAACATCGGAATTTTCAACACTATCACTTAATAAGCATCAGTTTTAACGAGATACTACTGGGAAGATACGACTTTTGTGACTACACTGAACTTTAACGGAGTTACCGGTGTTTTTATTCCCGTTTCGGGGAAAGTTACGGAGCGCCAGTCACCGCTGTATTTTGTTCTTTTGTGATTCTTTGCATACGTTCACGTCGTGTATAATCTCTTACTTTTCTCGGCAAGTACGAGATGCTTTCGCGTTTTTTCGACTGAAACCGATAAAGACTTGAGTTTTGTCGTGTAAACATCAGTATGTGCTCACTTTCTGCCTCGCAAAATGACTGAAAACATTACGATGAATGGACATCTGTCACAGGAGGTCGTTGGAAGTATAGACTTGTCCTGTTTGTAGGTCACGGTAGGGATTCATGAACTGATTTGTTTGATTGTATGGACACGTTAATTAAGAAAATGAGTATTTACATCTTCCCTGTAACCTGTTTGATGGCTTGCGTGCTTTTGCTCCAGTACACTGTGGGAACTGAGCGCGTGTCTCAGGATTCCCAGTGCGTCTCGTGTGGACTCGGGCATCGGGATGATACGGGCCAAGTGGACACGCACTTTCTGGAAGCGGTTAAACGGCACATATTGAACCGACTTCAGATGAGAGAGAGACCCAATATCACGCATCCCATTCCTAAAGCTGCCATGGTTACGGCGCTGCGCAAGCTGCACGCGGGTAAAGTTAGAGAGGACGGGAGGGTTGAGATTCCCAACTTAGATGGACACGCCGCCTACAACAACGACGTGCAAGAAGAAACGTCGGAAATAATCAGTTTCGCCGAGTCAGGTGTGTAAAAGCACTCGCATTCCAACTGTGTTAAATAGCTCAATGACTTTGGCTGGTTTTAATGGGGCGTGCGCCCTTTGATCTTACGTTTAGATGTAATTGATGCTATTAGAATACGTGACCCCATATAATTAGATATATGCTGGCAAATAATAATGACTATAGTTTGTCGGATGGTGACCTTTAGGTGGGTGTCGATCCGAGAACATCATCGGGAACGCCAAGTGAGCATCAAACACATGGCAATCAAAGTATTATGGATAATCTGCTAATAAGAGGGCAAGAACTGTGTCACGCCTTTTTTTCCTTTATTAAACGATAATATGGCTATAAAAACCTTTGTTCCTAATGACCATAAGGAATATGCGTTTCCTTGAAGTGATTAGCAAAGTTGCACATTAGTGGTGGGGCAAGAGCCCTATATCTTAGTTCGTGAACTGCAAAGTTCATCAATTGCAGGCCTGTGGTAGGCCTATAGAAGAGTTTATATAGAAATTTTCTCAATAAATATAGACTAATTTTCATAATCTTACATTTTACGTTCACATTTTATTCACTTGGCAGATGCTTTTATCCAAAGCGATTCAAGGGTGTATTTGTGTTTCCTGGGTTTCGAACCCATGACCCTTTACACCGTTAACACAATGCTCTACTAAGTTTCCATACATGTACATGCATCTGCCCACTGCCCAGTAAATTGTGGGAGTTAAGCGCACCATACAGGTAGATGAATTCAGGTAGATTGGAACAAGGATTTTTTACCGTCATTTCAATGTCCCAAAAATTCACAATCTACCTGAATTCACCCTTTCTACATTTACAAAAAAAATGCTGGGTTATTTTAATGCTGGATTATTTTATTGTTTTAACCCATTGTTGGGTCAAATATAAACACTTTCTGGGTTAATTTAACCCAGCGGCTGGGCTCGTCCCTTTTTGACCCAATGCTGGCTTGAAAATAACCCAGCCTTTTGTTGAGTGTATATAGTAACACTTAATATATAACACTTAACTTTAAGTTTTCATTTGTTAACTACTTTTAAACTACAGTTAAACAAGCAAAAAAAAAACAGCATTTGTTGTTATTATTATTATTAAACATTTATTATAGCATTATCTATTAACACTGATTAATGCACAATAACCGACCATAAATAAACAGTTGCACTGGATTGATAAATGCTGTACAAAGATATTGCTCATAAATAGTTTCTTGTTAGCTAATACATTAATTTTAATGAAACCTTATTGCAAGTTGGTTCCATATATATGTGACCCTGCCTGTAAAAACCCAGCTAAAGTAATTTTTTAGTAATGTACTGTTTTTTTTTTTTACAAAAAATCATCATACATGATGTAAAGAACATTCTGTAAAAATATAACCTTCATATCTTTAATATTGACTGAGTGAGATCATGTTAAAGACCGAAATGAATGTGAAAGCAATGAGTGAAATCAAAGTTTGTAAATTAGATTTGGATTTCACAGGCCAGGTCACATAATTTATATGCCTTCTATGTCTTTTAGTAGAAGCCTATACGCACGTCAGGGATTGAGGCTAAATCTTGCAAAACTGGCTTCTTTATCTTCCAGTCTCGCACTGTGTAGCACAATTATCCTGGACATTATCCGAACGTCTTGCTCCAGTAAGAATGATCTGAACACGTTCATGACAGTACTGAGAGTACTGTGCGTTCTTGCTTAACCCAATATGTCAACATTGGGAACAAAAACAACAAAAGAAAACAAAAGATATCACTCAGAATAATGCATGAGACATTTGAGTCGCGGGTGACCGAGGCTGGCGTGGGGGTTGGTCTTCTTATATCCTACTCTGAACATGCATTTAAAATATCAAAGCTTCATCAGGCCTCTTTGCAGTGTCCCCTATTATTCATGACACCTTTGAACCACTGAGCAGCAATGCATCATGGAACCGGGTCTCCAAACCCCCATCTGCCTCAAGGCCAGCTGGCGCTAGCCCCTTGTGTAGAGACTGCCAGTCAGGCTGTGGTATTATAGGAGAGCCCCAGATGTATTCTGTTCAGAGGTACGTGCTTTACCGCCAAGCGAAAAAGTTAAATTTGTCAGGTCAGGTGCAAGGCGCAAATCACTGCAGCTGCAGGCGACTGTGCCGCCTTCAGTGTTGCATGCTCTTCCCTGCTCACTCTGTTATGTGGTATGATCGTAAACCAGAAGGTGGTTCCTATCTCGCTCCATGCTTCAGGAGAGCAATAAGGAGAGGGCTGCCAAAGTACAGGAGAGGCCGGCTGCCAATTTCAGGTCTCTATTGACACTGTCCTATGGGCCATTTCAGAAGTATTTGGTGTCCCGTAGCCACAGGAGCGAAGCGATAGATGTTCGCTTCTCATTTGTCAGCATAGCCATTCGGACTCGCTGAACTCTATAGGACAGGTTCAGCGCAGGGTATTAAGACTTCATTATTACACATTATTCAGTGTGGCACAGTGTCCGTAAGGTCAAAGAGCCAAACTGTTCTCTTTAGAGTATCTTTGTGTTTTTGACATTTGATCCGAGCAAAGAAATACAAGCCCGTAGTGTTAATTGATTGACAGGCAGTCAAAATCTAATCAGGCATCATGCCATGCTCTTGATCTTATTGATCTTCGACAAACGCTTCACATTAAGCATTTAAAGCATGAGAGCGGTTTTCAATGAACCACAAACACTATTACCAATTTTCTCTGTCTATTTGACAGTCTGTTGGATGTCTGATTGGCGTTTTAGCTGAATCAATCTTTATAAAGTTTTCATTAAAGCTAGGTGAAGGTATTGAAAGTAATGCAATGTCTGTCTAAGGTCCTTCTAATAAGTATAACCGGTCAACTGCAGAGACAGTGGGTGATGTGGCCACAAGAGTGCAAAGTGTACAATATCTTACTCTGTAAATAAATTCATGTCAAGCAGGAGCTGTTAAGACAGGCTCTGGAAAATTTGTACACAACATTATGCAAGAAGAAATCTATCCAGGGGGCATATCAAGGTAGTTAAGGAGTTAAAAATAGCAAAGGAATCGTCTTAACGAACGTGTTCCCTATTATCATAGTACATACTTGTTCACACCTGACATATCTCCAGGGCTCGATTTTTTGTCGCGCTGTGTCTGCACTGCGGGATATGAGAGGGTTGGGTTTCCAGCAGTTCTGAAAGTCCAAAATTACTGGTTACCTGCAATTGCTGCTTTGGATGCTGGTCAACCAATGTGAATGCTGGTGGTCCCCTTAGGCTTTTTAAGGAAAAGCCATGCTGGTCAACCAGTTTCACCAGGTATGCATTGTCCACCAGCTTAACCAGCACACGTGAATGTGTCTTAGTCTACTTAACATTCACACTATAACCCAAACTAGAAAATTTTACAATACCTGAAGAAATAATACAACTGTTATTGAATTGGTTGTTAATTTTTTATGTATTGATTTGTCATTATTATGTATACTTTGTTTTAATAATATTTGATTTGATTTAACTTTATTTCAAAATATTAAAAAGAGAAAAATACAAAGAAGGAAAACACAAATAATTATTTAAAAAATCTAAACAAACAACATTATTACCATAATTTTATAGAATATTACAGTCACTACTTAAAGTACCACCAATAAGAATATCAAAACAAAAAATATATCTAATCGAATCAACCTCACTAATCGACTAGTCAGATGTGGATTAGTCAACTATTGTGACCCATTGTAAAGCCATCCTATGTGACAAACTGTTGACATTGAAGCACACTAATCCATAGGTATTAAGATTGAACCATACTAATCCATACGTAAAATGTTTTTTCTCTTCAGCTCCTTTACTTACATCAAGATTACAGAAAAACATTATGAATTTTTAACTTCAGCTAAAGTAAATTTTTCTAATTGTCTAGGTGGTCAAAACCTTTAGAATAAAATTACGAAAAAGCTTTGCATCATGGACTTCACAAATCACTACACTGTTGTATTAAGAAAATGGCCTGTGTCATGTAAATGGCCTTTATGTTGCCTCATCATGCCTTTCGTTTGAAGGCCACACGCTCAATGCTTGGCTGTGCCATAGCAGTCTCCTAATACCTCTCACGGGGCATTGTGTTGTCAGTCTCTAAGGCTCCAGGAGTTCTGGGTTTTCTCAGCGCTCCTTGTGCACTCAATGAACCCCCTGGGGAAAGGCCCACGTCCGACCCCTCCCACCCTCTTTGCCCAAACATCTTTAGCCCAAACCACATGGCCAACTGGACTTGGGCCCAGAGCTCTACTGAGGCACCTAGTCTATCTGGACAATTTAGGTGATTTACGTTAAAGAACGTTGCTAAAAGGAAGTCAGGATGTGTTTGTGCCATCTTGCTACAATCAGAGGAAACATGCATCTTGTTATTTTGCATATGACAAATTGTGCATTAACAATCAATTTTTTGATCCCCTACAGACGATGTGACTCCATCCAAGTCCAACCTCTACTTCCTGATCTCCAATGAGGGCAACCAAAATCTCTATGTGTTGCAGGCAAACCTGTGGCTCTACTTCAAGCTGCTGCCAGGTACTCAGGAGAAAGGAACGAGGCGGAAGGTTACGGTGAGAGTGCATTACTACGAGCCTGGTGGACAGAGCATGCACTGGCCCATGATGGAGAAACGCGTGGAGTTGAAGCGCAGCGGCTGGCACACCTTTCCTCTGTCCGAGGCTGTAAGGGAATTGTTGGGCAAAGGGGGTCGCCGGCAAGACTTAGACATCCACTGTGAAGGTTGCGAGGCCGCCAACATTCTGCCCATCCTGGTGGACCCGAACGACCCCTCGCACCGTCCCTTCCTGGTGGTTCGTGCTCAGCAGGCAGACTCTAAGCACCGTATCCGCAAGCGTGGCCTGGAATGTGATGGCACCAATGGCGGTCTGTGCTGCAGACAGCAGTTTTACATTGACTTCCGACTCATTGGCTGGAACGACTGGATCATCGCACCGGCAGGGTACTACGGAAACTACTGTGAGGGCAGCTGTCCAGCTTATATGGCAGGGGTTCCAGGCTCTGCCTCGTCTTTCCACACCGCAGTGGTAAACCAGTACCGCATGAGAGGCATGAGCCCCGGATCTGTCAACTCTTGTTGCATACCCACCAAACTCAGCACCATGTCAATGCTTTACTTTGACGATGAATACAACATCGTCAAGCGTGACGTGCCTAACATGATCGTGGAGGAGTGTGGCTGTGCTTGAGATGCCTGCTTAAGTCCATGTTAGGACACGTTACGAGAGCAGTGACAGTCATATTTATGATCATTTTGAACCACATGCATTTAGATTGTACTTTGTGAGCACACAAATAATAACACAATCACACACGTGTGTGTGCATCAAGCAGTCGATCATGAGATATATGACCGGTTGGTACTTTATCAAGAACAAAAAGGCTTTGGGATGATAAGGGAAGGATAACACCAAATGGTTTTTCTCTCTAGTTTGCCATTTCTAGATTTAAATAAAGTGGCTCAACACAATTCCCTCCGACAGCAAAAAGGAGAGGGACATTTCACTGACATACTTATGTACACACATAGTTGTACATAAGTACTTATGTACGAGCACTGACATTTCAATGTCCCTCCAACTTCAGAACACCAGCACTTCAATAGCTTCCTTAATACAAATCATTCCAGCTGAGATGGACATTTCAAAGTCATTTTCCCAGTCATTCCCAGAGACAATCCAAGAGCAATGTCTTCAGGTGTCTGCGGCATTGTTACGTTTCAGTTGTTAGGGTTTTACTCAAACTGCGAGCACCTCTGGACAAAATCGTGTTGCATGGCAGATTGCATGACCGGTTTAAAGCAAACCTCAGTGGCTGATATTCACTCGCAGCGCTGCATGTCCTGCAGAGTGGCTGATATTCTGTCCAGCTGGTTTACAGTGAGTAAAGCACTTGCGAAAACTCTCAAAATGCACAATTTAAAGCACTTGCATATTGCAAAGCCTTCAAAAGGGTACAAAGAGGTGGACCTACCCTTGCTCATAGTCCTTTTAATATAAAGTGCCGCATGAACTATGCAATGTATAGTAATCCTGAATCTTGTCAAACTGATTTCTTTTTTTTACTGCTTGTCTTTAACTTTTTATCAATACTTGAAATGTGATCTTTCGCTTGCTTTTCGAAGCGGATCATTGTTACGATGTTTGCACTGAAAAGTTGCGGGACTAGTTAAAAGACAAAAAACTGCCATTGAAAATGTTATTTTTGTAGTAATAAACCGAGTTTTGTGAAAATTTATTAATTGTACCAAAGAGGCCATTATTTTAGCTATTATAAAAAGATGGCAAGGCCATTCCAATATGTGTATAAAATAAATATTGATCCTTCTCAAGAGGCCTAATAATCAGGGTACAGCATTATGGTTTTTATTTGTAGTCTCATTTTTCTACTATGTACAGC
>JAPMOP011209156.1:0-10196 GCA_029874735.1 Cobitis vettonica | reverse complement strand
GATCCACTGCGCGTCTTTAGTAAATCCTGACATCGTTATTTACCGCCAAAATGATGGTTTGCGCTGGCGCAAGCAGTTAGTAAATCTGGCCCTAAGTCTATTAACACTTCTCCAACTTTTCAAAAGTTTGGCGCTTTATAGTCCAGGGTCGCTTGTAATAATAAACCAACTTTATTGACTGACTAAGCAAAACGCTCATCTGTAGGTAACATCATATTTAGCCGTCTTAGCAGATCAGTGAAAATGCAGATCTTCTTTTTCAGCACTGTCATGTGTACTTAATAATTTGCAAAGGCAAATCTTTTCGGTTTTTCACCACATCGTTGTCTTTAAACATAGCCTTGGATGAGTATAGACGGTTTCAGCAGTAACAACATAAACAAACGTAACTTCCGGTAAACGTCCACAAAGAATCAATAACAAAGAGTAATTTTAGTGTAGGTTATTTCTGAATGACAAGCAAAATAAACAACAAGTGGATTACCTTAGTTCAAATCATAGCTAAAGCTTATCAAAAACTAGACTGAGCTAACGTTACTGTGTAAAATGTGTACTATATAATGTATACAATTTTAACTTTAGATCAGCTGGCAAACCTCCCTTCACATAGCGGTGATCCATGATCGCCGTCTCCCTTCGTCTTTTGAAAACCACAAACATTTGTTTTTTTTTCAATGAGATATTTGTTGCAGAGTTCAGTTTAGCCACTAGCCAGACCATTAAACAAACCGAGACAGGAAGTTAAATTTCGTCCAGATGCATAACCGCGACAACGCACATGCGTCCGATGAAACTGTATATACCTGGAGAAATTTGTCTGTCATTCTCATTCATCTTAATGGTTGCCCACCTGGTGCATTCAGCCCCAGAAGAACATTTTGTTCCTGTTTAGTTTTGAGTCATAAATGCCACTGTAACTGATCGCTATGGAAACCACAGTGACTTCCTTTTTAACAATGATGGGCCCCAATTCTTCACTAGTGTGATATTAGAATTTATATTTGAACCTGTGTTTTTTAGCTCAATTGGTGGAGTATTGGATTTGCAGTGCAAACGTTGGTTGGTTTGATTCCCAAGGAACACACATACTGATACAAAATTTAGTTTTCAGTGTAAATTGCTTTGGATTAAAGCATCTGCCAAATGCATAAATATAAAATGTAAATGTATTGCTTGCAGAACAGTTTATTTCACTGAAATCCATTGCTTTTGAATTGCCAGCAAGGGGCATTTTTTTGTAAAGTTGGCAAACCTTGACCTCTTAGTATTAGTGTTATATCTCACAAAGTCATTTTTTGATGGTCAATCAGCTTTGAGGGATTCGGGAATGGCACCATACATGATACCAACGCTTGCTTGACACTCTATTGTAAAATGGATTGTCTGTTCACTGCCCACATAAAAGTGAACCAAATAATCCCTCTGCATCCACGCACATACAGACTTTATCAAAAACCACAGCTCTGATCTTTGTGTCGTGTGTCTGTTTGGTTGTGCGTCCTCGCTTTGGACGGCGTTCACATCCTCTGTTCTCTGAACACACAGACCACAGCATTCAGCTTAGAGATAATCTGGGCCTGCAGACAAAAAGGATTCAATTCGGTCTCTGTTGTCATTTATTTTGGCGTTTTTTCTCTCTCTCTCTCTCTCATCCGTCTCTCTTGATGTGCGTCTCACTTTCTCAGCCTGACTGTGTTTCTCTTTCTGAACGGATTAGCTAAAGGTGTTTGCAAGCAGCGGCACATCAGTCAAACTTCATTAATATTAATATATTCGTACACGTCTGTCTGTCTCTCTCCTTCTCTCTCTCTCCTTTTCTCTTTTTCCTTTCTTATCGTTCATTCATAATCCCTCTCCCTCACAATCTCTACATTCCTCTCTATGACAAATACTTGCTGCTGTACCATTTCTATACAGTACTGTACGTTCCAGAGATGAAACTTACAGGTTTCTTTTTTGTAGTTCTTGAAGCTTCCACACAGACATGCGAGCACGCAACCCCGATATAAACACATACACAGAATTATAGTTTTTAAAATATCTGTATTGACAAGAATTCACACAGATATAATCTGTTATGTCTTAAGTTAATGTGTGGTCAACTGTTGGGAAAAAATATCTGATGTGTAAAAATATATTAGATCCTTGCATTACAGTAGATCTTACACTCAAAAAAAATTATATGCTGGATTTACTTAAAAAATTGGATGCAAAAATGATGCACTATATTTTAAATTTTAAGTAAATCCAGCGTATTCTTTTTTTGAGTGTAGCTGACTGTCTCCGTGTCAATGGAACAATAAAAGAAAAAAAGTTGGAACATATATTTTTCCTATAGTATTGTTTTTGACTTTGTGTGCCAAATCTATTACTTTAACCAGTGATTTTAAGGTATGGATGCGGTGATTTTGCTTTTGAACCCTCAAAAATCTTTAATTCGATTTTTCTCAAAACCAGAGGTGGAAAGTAACGAATTACATTTTTTTTGTGTACTTCTACATTTTTAAGTAGTGTTTAAAATCTGTAATTTTACTTGTACTTGAGTTTGTTTTATGTATTGTACTACATTACAACTTAAATCATATCCATTACGGAGTAAATAAATAGATATTAATGCAAGGTAATAAATGCGTGCCATGGATATTGATTGATTGATGGGCAGGGGAATGCTAAACTCACAAAAAGAACCATGGAAACGGACAAGACAGGCGCCAGCTGATGCAGACCCTCAATTCAATTCTTATAAAAGAAACCCCTGGCCATATTTAAGCGACCACTTTTCACTGACGCGAAGCGAGTGTTTCATGGAAGGTAGACTTCACGCTCGTGAGTACGGAATAGCTGACCGTGTTTTTACCTCTCATTTGCACGACGCGTCAATCATTTTTGACACCATGTGCATTATCTTCCGAGGTCTAGCAGCTCGAACACAACTTCTATCACAAAAAAATATATAATATTTATATTTTATTTATATATAATCTCTCTCTTTTGTGTTCATCAGAAAAAAGAAATTCATACAGGTTTAGTACAACATGAGGATGAGAAAATTATGACAGATAATTATCCTCCCTTTAAGTATCTACTTTGTCTCAAATGTTACTCCTAACATTGTCATGGGTTTGACCCCACGTAGTGTTAAAAATGTATAGCTTAAATGCACCGTAAGTCACTTTGGATAAAGTGACTTAAACTGCCAAATGCATAAATTTATTGTCTGTCAGAGACAGATTTTTAGATTGACTATACCTTTAAAGTAAATTAGTCAATATAATCTAGATAATTTTAGGTACGAATCAAATGAGAAGTATTTGTAAATAAATATAATTTTTGGTAATCCTCTCTCCTGACGCTGGTGATGCAAGAATGACACACTGATTTTTCAGGCCTGTAACACACACTCGCTCTCTTTTCTGTAAGGTGGTGGAAAGCGAAGAAGAAGAAGAAGAGGAGGAAGAAGAGGAAGATGAAAACGAAACCGCAGCAGGAGGGTTCAACGTCATCCCTCACTTCTCAGACAAGGTGACAGTCACTAATCTGGGCCAAGAGGCGGACAGGGTCCACGGTCGAGCCGCCTCCCTCTCCAACCCTCACTTCATGTTCACTGTTCTGCTGCTGATCGCCCTCAGCTGGGGATAGAAACTCTCGCTCATACAACTTCTTAAATACACACACACATGCACACAAACACACACTTTCACATCAGACTCTAAGACCTGTTATCGAGAGACGAGTGGAATGTCACACCAGAGCGCTGGAGAGAGCGAAACGAGGGGAAAACTCTTCTGTCCTTCTTTCTGTCTTTCATTCATTATTTTTCTTCTTGAGAAGAGACTCTGCTATAGATGTAGCTGCTTGTTCATTAGGGAATCACTTTTTGAATCGGATTCCCGCCTGATTCATTTGAATCACAGAGTCAAGATTCACGACTCATCGGACTGACTGTTGTCGAGTACAGTAGCTACTGTATAGTGTTTCAGATATGGACAGAAAAGTGAGACAACATTGCTGTTCGAGTCTTGCTCTACTTGGCTGTCCCTATAAAGTGCGTGTGCAGCATTGCATTACATGCATTCAGTTGCATTGAGAAAACCGCTGTTTATTGTTGCTGAACTTGACGAAATGTATGTATGTATGTATGTATGTGTACGTGCAAATTTGATTCCGAGGAAAAAATCATTTTCACACCCACGTGTCTCTCAAGTCAGGTCACACACCTAATCACACGCGAACACCCGCCCTGCCGCGGATCCCGCAGATGCAATCGCTTTTCATTTATTGCTCTATCTGCAATGTGCATTCATTTTTTTTAGACTCAGCACAGACTGCGCACTCTTTCCAGAGGCATAAAATTAAAAAGCACGGCCTTCGACAGAGAAAACATGAGTAATAAAGCCGAAATAAAGAAATAAACAAACTAAATAAATAAATATATTGCCGCACAGCAGGTGTCGGAGTCCGGTCTGGTTTTAGTACCCGAGGGGATGAACAGGAAGTCATTTTCCAGCCGCCTGTCACCCGCTACCTCTCCCCCGACTCTGTTGTTTTACTTTCACAGAGATAATGGCTTACAACACAAACTGTTTATCTTGTTGTGCGTTCGTGGCGAAAAATTACTTTGGATGGAGAAGAAATAGAAAAAGAGATCAAGGAAGAGAAACACAGAGCGTCAAACCCTCCAGCAAAAAAATCATACAGTCTGGTATCACTTGCTTTCTCTGTTTCTTATAAATCTATTGCTGACACTGAGGCTTTTTCAGTTTCGTTTCTTTTAATGATCTCTCTCTTTCTTTATTTGTTCTCATGTACTGTATGTCCAAAGAAGTGAGTATGGATAGTTCACCCAAAAATCTGATGGATTTAATTTACCCCACTGTTGTTCCAAACCCATGATCTTCTATGTGGAACACAAAAGGAGAAATGTATCCGGATTGTGCTGGTCACTGTTTTTCATGGATGGGTACTAATGTTTTAAGCTTTCAGATGATTTTTGGGTGAAATTTGTAAAGGCACGTTCACACTAAAAAGTTTAGTGTAACGTTCGCTTGACGTCAGAGTTCAGTTTGGTTTTAGTTTGAAAGCGACGTTCACGTGCATCCAGTATGGGTCACACTTTATATAAGTGCAGTCCATGTCATCGAAGAGGTGAATCTCTATTAATATATAAAGGATAATTTGTATGCATGGTTGCCAAGTCTGCAGTTTTCCCTCGGAAATGGGCTACTTGAATATTGTAGTCGTGGGCTGTTTTTCATGTCTGTGCGTTGAAGCGACCCCAATAATATAAAATTTAGCCCTGTGAATCCAAATTTAGCAGATGAATCCTGCTAAAAATTAAAATTTTACTCCCAGAATGCCATTTTTACTCGAGACCACCTTTCAAAAGGTGATTGGGCTAGTTTTGCAGTTTTGCTGAGAATACCCGGCAACCCTATTTGTATGTTCCCAATTACACTTATAGTAGAAAAATGTCTCTCATAGCTGCTTATCTACGAATAAATTACCTCTCATTTTCTTGTATTGCGACGCATCCGTGCCAGACCAATGCATGTGAGGCGCGACTAAAGTTTTGGTGATAAATCCAAAGGGACAAATATTTTAATAGCACTATTAAACTTGCATCTTTTCCCCTTGAGTTGTTGTTGTTGTCTTGCTACAGTGGTAAACAGCTGCCGTCAGGACTCTCAGCGGTCCTCCTGTTGATAACGCAAACTTCTGAGCCAAAAGTAGAGCCGGCAGGGAGATGGGGGTGGAATCAAACTCCGGTTCGGACTGAGCAATCAAGCAAAGCTTTCTATTATGAGGGCCACTCAAGACGTCGGCCGCCCCCCTTTTCCTCTCCGGAAGAAATTAAAGCATTGCTAAAGTGCTCATATCTCATCTGGCATTCACACGAAGCACCTTAGATTACACCGACACGACTTAACAATCAGATTCTGAACCGATCCATTATGCGGAGGAATGGTCTGATTGAACAGACGTTGTACTTCTCGACGTCTTCCCCTCCGGCGCAAGGTCAGCGAGCCACGCAGCGTGCCCGCTCAATCAGTAGGGTTAATTAAGAGAAGAAACGAGAGCGCGTCTGGATTGATGCGCCTGTCGAAATAGCGGGCAGCCTTTATGATGGCTGTTGTTATTTTTTAATTGTTATCTGGGGCGAGTGTCGTCCGCCCAGCCATAACAGGGGGAGGCATCGGATGACTGACATCAAAGCGTGAGAAGTCGGCAAGGGTGTCGGTATCTCACATTAAAATATTTCCGAAAAAATAAACGAGCCATACTTTAAAAGTTTAAGGTGGAATAGAAAGTTGACTCGATATGAAGAGTGCTCTGAAAGCTTTGCTTTATACGATGCCAACATGGCTTTCCCATAGAATTACAATGATTAACGGATAAATGATCACAAAATGGACAAAACGCTTTATTTTAAATACACAAATTATACAAAATACGTTTTCATGGGGTTTATTTCATTCAGCTTGATAAGAAGCCAGCTGGCCATGTACAGTAGGCACACTTGGTTTGGGGACAAAGCTGTAGAGACACGGCCTGCACTAAACTAGCCGTAATAGTTTGCGTGTGCCGCATTACAACCACGTTTTGGATTCGCTTAATATGAGTCGAACATTTCCTCCGTGGCCATCTGTCCCTGTGTACACAGGAGAAACCTCCTCGCCGAGCGCACCATCCCAGGGAGCAAGGGAACGGAAAAGAGATAAACACACAATAAGGGATAAACTGATAGAAAAGAGTGGGTTAGAGAGAAAGCACCCTGGTGAGAGAGCTGAAAAAGGGGATTGCATGAGAGAGAGAGAGAGAGAGAGAGATAGAAGGAGAGAGTAGTTTACCCTGTAGGCTCATAGCTTTATTATTATAGTATGCGGACACTGATTTATTTGGCGGCAGCAGGCACCCGTTCTGAAACTCATTTTAGTGGTACTGATGTTGATTCTCTCTCTCTTTTTCTCTCTTTCTATCTTGCGCTCTCTCTCTCTCTCTCTCTCCTCTGGCTCTGCATTATGAGCCAAGTGGACTGTGGCACCGTTTCACCCCACAATGCACCATCAATTGCATGAAAATAATCACCACCGCTAATGTTTTTCTAATGAAGATGCCCAAAATAGTATCTGTATTTAATCCTCTTTTATGGAGTGCTCTTATCTTTTTTTTTTTTTGAAAGTCTGTATTTTTTACTTTTAATAATGACTTGACGGATTTGCTTTGTCTATTTTCATAGTTAATTTTTAAGAAACTATCAATGCCGAACACTCGGGTCTGGGCATTTGTGGGAATCCGCGCGTGCAGAACTTCACAGATTTACACAGAATTGGAAATCTCTTTGGTTCATTTATTTAATATCGTTCCTAATTTATGCCTTTAGCTCTGTTTAAGGGGCATTCACACAATAATTACTTTTAGTACTTTGAACAAAAACGAAAGTGTTCCCGATCTCCTCAGCTTTAAATGTGTATGGATGGCAGTGACTGGAAATCCGTGTCTAGTGTGGCGGCACATTAAATCAGTACTGGATCATATGTCACTCATGTCAACCAATCAGATCGCTCATGTCAGTGTTTTATGTGAGATCATAAGGCCAAAGTGGGAAAGAGTACAAGAGCACACAGGGTTAAAACTATGTGGGGAGTGGTAGAGTGGTTATGTGGGGATCTCCAAGCATGTCTTTCATTGCAATGTTGGATTTGTCTTTATTTGACACTCCTACATACCTGCTCTCAAACAAAAATCTTCTTCAATTACTGCCCACTGGGTCACTTTTCGGACCTGTTGTACCGTGCCGGTCCTCCGCCGGTTCCTTCTGCTCATCTTCCGAGTCCTGGTTCTGTTTATGTGCCCTGTTTAAAATCAGGTGTAAAAATGAGAATTCACTGTTTCTGTGACCCATGATAATAAAAACACCATCTGAAATAAAATAAACAGAAAACAACTGTCTTATCTTTTCTGTCTCTGGAGAACGAGTGTGTGGGAGAGAAAAAATCCCAAATTGGATATCTGTAATATCTCAATATAGTTTTCATAGAACACAATGAGATTAAATTCAGATCAAATGAAGAGTTTTGTTTAAACCCTTGCTCCGCTTTATTGATTGTTTTTCAGAGAAACAGAGTCTAGTAATCTCATGTCTTTTATTATCTAGCTCCTGGTATTCACATAAATTTTATAGCTCTATACTCTTGTGTAAACAAATGTCTTTTCAATGGGGCCTGCCAAGGCAAGCATTACTGTTGATAATATGGCTATATTAGCAAATATAAGTATTAAATTTACATTTTACGTTAGGCCTTTAGCAGGCACATTTATCCAGCGCGACTTACAATGAAAACAATGCAGTAACTCATCTTAGGAAGGGAATAATATGAGAAGAGCTGTTTAATGTTAAAATGTTTGAACAGTTTTTAGAGACATGCCTGTTGGTAGATTTATTCTTAACGGAGTGAGCATTCAAGATGTTTGGGACCCATGAAGTGAGACCTGCTAAATAACGTGATGGTTGGAGATAAAACAGAAAAAAGCACAAACTTGTATTAGTGGAGGGACCTTAGCCATATCACAAATATCATAAGCCCCTTTCACATGGAGATTACGGAAAATGCATCCGGGATTTGTCTGGGATCATTTGATTATTTTTTTTGTTCATTCACACTGATTTTCCGGAATCTGCACTTACATTCACACACATTCCATAAAGATCCTGTAAAGACATGTAATGTATTTAAAGTCCTGCACTTGGTAGGTTTTTCCACAGCATCTGAAGTTTGCTAATTAATCGCTCGAGAAACCTGCGCTTGCATTTTTGTTTATGACAAGAACATATGCGTGATGCGCTGTTCTGTCATGCTGGTGAATGATCTCAGCTTCAGCGCGGATAGTGATGAGCTTTCTGATCTCTGCTTTAGTCCAGTTTGCTGACATTTCTTGTCGTGAATGTTGATCTGCATTTAAATCCCTGTGTCAAAGAGCTGAACCATAACTTCTTGTTGTGATATCACATGCGTCCTCACTACGGCACGCCCCTTTTGGCATTGTTTCTGCCTCTTGTTCACACAGAATGTTTTCCGTGAATGTTATGGCAATGTTACTAGGCCATCTTTACGGGAGCGATCCCAGAACATTTACGGAAAACTTATGTAAAATATACAGGAAACATGTAAACAACTTTGCAGTTATGCTACAAATATACTAAATAAAAGTAAAGTTCTACTTTAGTAGTACTTCAGTGCACCTGAAAAAGTATAATAAATATAAGTAATTTTTAAATGGAGTGTATTGAATTAAATGCTGTCTCAAAATAGCACACATAGACTTGTTCTTAACTTAATCTTAAAAAGTACTAAAGACAAATTTGGTATATTGGTATACAAGCTACAAAAAGAGTGTGCGAAAATAGTACAAAGACTGTTTTTAAGTACACATACTTAAGTAAATTTTAGTGCACAGCACCCCACCCCACCCTGGACCTCGCTGATTTTCAAACCCTGGTTACGGCCAAGATTGTAGGCTATTGGTACAAATATACCCGTGCATCTTAACACTGGTTTTGTGGTCCAGGGTCACATAATTTTCAATTCTTAACTGTATTTTTCATGGCAATGTTTTGTAAACATCACAATTCTTAACCATGTATTTAATTTATTGCTATATATGTTTGTTAATGTAAATCTGCTTTCATACACCATAAAACAGGTGGTAAAATGGACGGCCACATGCTAAATAAAGGTATACATGTAGAAATGGTTGGTGCACAGTGCCATTCACACAAATACAAAACTACATGATGGTAACGCGTGACATAAAAACAATCTTGTAAACATTAACTTTAACACAAACATAATGTAACATAAAATATCCCAATGTACATAACTGGTAAAAAAATATAAGAGGAAACTAAGTGACACTTTGTAGTTTTTCAACCTTCATAATATATTTTCAAGACCCTTGTGATGGTACATCGACTTAAAATAGGTTGAATGGGGTTTCGGGTAGTAACCTGAGCACAAAAAGAACTACAAAATTCGACTGCTTTATGGCATACGTCACTTCCTTCACTTCCTCAAATTCGGACATGAGAGGGCAACTATTTATTTTCTCTTTCTTTTTGTCATTGCCGAAGCAGCAACTAAGAAAAAGAAACCCAAGGTTTTGTCAGAGGAGACCAGAAAGAGAAAACGGGAGAGTGA
>JAPMOP011208933.1:0-10616 GCA_029874735.1 Cobitis vettonica | reverse complement strand
TTTCTCAATATTCAGTGTTTTATCTGAAGCTATAGTGTGTTTTGATTTACCAACTGAAACAAAAAATAATTTAGAGCTGTACATTTTCATGCCATTATTACATGGTGTACAATGTTTTAACAACAGGGGCGTTATTGAGCACTGCAAACAAGAGAAACAACAATAACTGAATGTTGAGTGGGCGGTGGAGTCTATTTGCTGATGCTTACGTAAAACACTTTTTATTGTAGGCCTACTTTATGCTTCAACTGACCAAAGCCTTTTTGTCCTCATACAGTAGAAAGCTGCACTGAAGACAAGAGTCCACCTGGTTCGGCTGCTTCCAAGCGCGCTCGAACTGCATACACTTCTGCGCAACTCGTAGAGCTGGAGAAAGAATTTCATTTTAACCGTTACCTATGTCGCCCGCGAAGAGTAGAAATGGCAAATCTGCTCAACCTGACGGAAAGGCAGATTAAAATATGGTTCCAAAATCGCAGGATGAAGTACAAAAAGGACCAGAAAGGCCTTGGAATGATGCCCTCTCCTGGGGCGCAATCTCCCAACAGTCCAACTGCTCTGTCATCGGTTGGAGGAGGAGGGAATGGGAGCGGATATTTAAGTTCAATGCATTCTTTGGTTAACAGTGTGCCCTACGACTCACCCTCTTCAGCATCTTATAACAAGCTCCAGCCCACTGCATACAGCCTTCCTACGTCATATCCACCTCCTCTGAACAATTGCCCGCCTCCTCAGAAGCGATATCCGGGGGCTGGCACAGCCACGCCTGAATACGAGACTCACCATCTTCAAGCAAACAATAATTACGGGACTGAAGTTCAGGGTAGCCCAGTTTACGTTAGCGGGAACGGAGGCTACTCGGATTCATTGGTGGGCATGGGGGCCTCGGTTTTTGGTCTGACACATCTACCGCACCCATCGCAAGGCAACATAGACTACAACGGCGCTATCACAATGGGAAACAGCCACCAGCAAGGAGCGTGCGATCCAAACCCGTGCTCATTTACCGACCTTACTTCGCACTATTCTCAGGGAAGAATTCAGGAAGCGCCCAAACTGACTCATCTGTAATGTGGCTAAAACATTGCTCTCCTGACTGCGTTTTCCTCCACCAAAAGCTACGTCTAATTGATTGTTATATTTACCTGACCCAGCTCAGGCGATTTGTGTTGGTTTATACTTAAATACAAAGTTATAGTTCCTTAAAAACTTAAATTTCGTCACATCATGGAAATGTGTGTACCATTTTATTTGTTTGAAGGAAAATTTAAACAGGGTATAAGAACACATAAAACTTGTGTTTTATGATTCTTTTTTTAAATGTGAATTTAAAGGTTCAAATTTGTTCAATGTTTTTCTTTATGGTTTTGCATTTTGCACTTGGGTTAGAATGCGTAGGAACACAACCAGAGCTTATTCATCAGTCTTATCATGGACAAGTGAACTAGTGTCTTTCAGATGTATTTTTTTTTTTTTCTTGGACAATGGATTTTAAGTGTTGTAGCCCAATCCCTTAAAGCTGGGAATCCTTCCAGCCACGTTAGTGCTGAAACGTTATGGTCTACGATGCACGCAAGCTAATGTGTTTAAAATATGTCAGTGTGTGCGAATGTTAATCATGTGCTTAAAGAGTCGAGAGAGACATCGATCAACACCCAAAACTCACTTTTTATTTGTTCGATATTTTTGTCCAATTCCATGCTGCTCCATTTTCAAATAAAGAAAGAAACTGACGAGCTTATATATTTGCTTTTGTAGCAAAGAGGTTACACAATAAGAACATGAATCACAATGGGTACAACAGCATTTAAACATCATATGCTAGTTTGATTTGTGTACGCTTAAATTAATCAAATTTAATATTTTAATTTAAGAAATGCTTTACGCCAAATCATGACTTTTGTATGGGGCACTGTCATTTCCTGCAGTCTTGCATTTTAGTGCAAGCAGTCCCATCCATTGTCGTGACAGCTCCCTCCAGCAGCGCCTGTGGGAGAGAAACATTTTAAATAGATAATCTTTAACATTCTGCAATAATAAAATCGAGTCCTCTGTTAGGTCAATGAGTGTACAATGGTGCTTTTGTGTACAGTACAAAATGCAACAATCAAATATTAGTCTGCCTATTGTCATGCAACCACAATTTTAAGTGTAAAGATTAATTCGGAAATACAATGTAACATTTTGCAATGAGAAAAAGTTAAATGTTATTTAGTACACACGATTAATTCACAGATAAATTCGTGATAAAATGTAGCGAATACATCATTTTAAAATATGTTTTTAACCAACCGGTAGAAAACAAAAGTTTTATTTAAATAGCCTGTTATCCCACAAAATGAAATTGCCTTGGTTAATGGTGTAAATTAAGTCAATACACCGTTAAGTCTTTTCTGGACAGTTTATGCCATATGCTTTGCAGGATAAACCAGAACAATTGATCCCCGACAAATAAATTGATATAGTCCATGGATTAATTTAAGGCGAAATTACGCATGACCTATTTTAGGGGTTCCATGAGGTGAGGAGCATGCGTTAAGACATATACACCGTTTGGGACCCATTGCCACCCCTCACAAAATTAATTCATCTTCCTCCGCAACGCCATAACATTCTGAAACACGCAATACAACGTAATAAAAATACAGCAAATCACTGCACATAAGTGTATGTCATGTTATGCAATCTGGAAATTTCGCTTTAAATGAATTGAAATCTCTTTATGAGCAAGAAAAACAGAAGCAACCATTTTAATAATGTCGCCTTTTCTGCTTTTAGTCATGAAAGGATTTCATCTTGTATAGGGCTATGTTTAAATGTGTCGTGGGGCCACGAGGCTGTCAGACCTTTTGGCAAGCAAGATTGATCGCGCACAGGCTACTATGGTTCTTTGTTTGGAACACCAGCACTAAACCTGCAAACGACCCAACCACTCATTTTAACGTTTTAAAAAATACACTCACAATTGACATAAAATACTTCACAGATTAAGAAAATCTAAACACCCTCTGGTAATGACATAACTTTTACTTGAATCTTAATCAGGCCTACACAGCACGTAAATTATAATACATTAAACAAGTAACCATATGTTACATGCTGATATAAAGCCATGAGTCATCTGGAATTGACTGTAATCCTCATTGTTCAAACTTTACGACTACATTTGGAAACAAAACCGTAACCCTAATATAAGGAAGCATTTTATCTTAAGTACATTACGGAAAGCACACAATCACATATTGTGAATATCTAAAGATACGAAGGGTAGAAGTGTATATTTTTCACAATCAAATGCGCTGAGTTGCGCAGTTCCGTAAAACTGTACAACAGTCAAAGTGAACTACTTTCTACTTGAACTATTTTGACTGAGAACTGGTGCAAAGCTTATTTGACATTTTTAGAAAATACACAGATGGGTGCGCGGTTTCATGCAAAGGCAGAATGGTGTCTTTTAATACTACCAGGATCCACCGGCTGTAACCCGTTAAAACATAGCCTACGGTTGCGAAGTATTAGGCTATGGCCTGCTTTACCGAAGATGAGATTATGACACCTATAAAATAACAGTGGCCCCGCCCTCTAAAAATGTGTTGCTGATGTACACTGGATCTTTCAAGTTGAAGACTTTAAAAATGGACTGAAAATTTAAGTCACGTGATTACGTCCACCCAATGACAATAAACGATTTATTTAAACAAAAAGTTATTTACAACGTTATGTTTCCACACATTTAAATTCAGAGCGAAAAAAATACACTTTAAGAAGTGCACACTCTACATATCCAAGCTCTTGGGGGTGAGACAACGCGTTAAGAATAAATTACAAGTTTAAGCGTGAGACTGGCTTTATCAATAGGTAGCCGTCACTGAATGTATTAATGTTTTCTTTAGCTCCTGTTGACGTGGACTTATCAATCAAAGGCTCAACACTCACGAACCATCACCCTCTTATCCAACCTCCTTTCGAACACACCATACCAAGCAAGCATAGGAATCAGCCAAGCCCAGGGCCCAGGAACATCAGTGGATCAGCCCACTATTCGCTAGCTCCCTACCTTTGAAATAGCCGTGGGTGCGCGAAGAAAAGACAAACAACACAGCTATTAACGAAGGAGTGACTTGCTTCTTACCAAATGGCGATTTTAGGTAAACTATAAGAAACTAAGCACCTAATTAAACTAAACTCCAATCCTTGATAGATTACGCTCTTAAAAATTAAGGTGCTTAAAAGGTTCTTCACAGCGATGCCATAGATTAAAGAACCTTTTTGGTTCGTCAAAGATCCATTTTTTCAAAGGTTCTTTAAAGGAACATTTCTTTATATATTTTTATAATCCGAAGAACCTTTCATCACCTTAAAGAACCTTTTGTGAAAAAGAGAGGTTCTTCAGATGTTAAAGGTGCTTTAAAGAACCATTTAGACAAAAAGGTTCTTCTATGGCATCGTGAAGCACCTTTATTTTTAAGAGTGTACTGCTGTGGTGCTGTTAAGGCGTTTGTTAGATTTCACATACATCTCTGGCGTGGTTTATGGACTAAACTCTTTCCCAGAAGCTATTTTTTTGTAAACCAGCTTGTATTTTTGTTAGTGTTATTTTTTTTACAGTGAACATTGTTTAGAGTTTGATGTCAGATATTGTGTTTATATTATACTGTGTAATAGCCCGTGTCCAACGTATTATTTATATGTAACATGAGTTATGTGGTATAGGCTCCTGATTTTAGGCTATACATAGCTTCCTGATCGTGTTTGGCTATCAGAGGAGGAGGTCCGCGCAGCGGCATACACACACACACACACACACACAGCTTTTGGAGCTCGTCGCGTTGCTCAACTTTACGAAATGCCAGAACTGGCGAATGAACCCAACTTAAGACATCCTTGGGGAGCTAAGCAAGACGGCCGGAGAGGACAGTGGTGCATAGAGCGACGAGGACATGTATGACCCGAGTCATGTTAGGGAAGGCCTTGTATACGGAGTGTCTTTTTTAAACGATCCGTCAGTCTCCAGGCAGCCCTGCGATGCAAAAGACATGCAAACCTTTAATGTGTTTCCTAGTGGCTTTAGGGACAGAAGTCTGAAAGATGTTCCCAGTCAGTCACCTACTGCTCTGGGCGAAGAGACAACAATACCGCATAGTATCAATTTGCCAGCTAGGAGAAGTACGGTCCCAACGTTATGGTCACATTTTTGCAGGACCTGGGACTACTCGTGTCTGTCCGACACAGCCTTGGCAACACTGATATTTCACCGGGTCTTCCAAAGGGTTGAAGTGGATTTTATTTATTTAAGGATTCCACAATGGTTTTAGGACATAAAAATTACTGATTGTAAAAGCGGAACGGTTAACAAATTCAAGGACAAATCAGGAGTTTTAATAGTTGATTTTTATGCAAGATGACAAATTGTTGAAGGTAAGCTAACTTTGAATGCGGTACTGTAAAATGTCTAATCTATTAATAACGAAAAGAACAGTTACGATTCTTTTATTGTTTTTGTAAGAATAAACACCTTTTTTACTACTTGAAGTGTCAGTCTGTTGTCAGAATATCAGCACAATACATTCTGCATGAAGTATGCATGTCAACGGAGCAATTATATTAGTTGCCACAAAATCTATACGCCTTACTCTAATTCTTCATCTTACCTCGTTAAACACGATTATTATATTCGTTATTCGATTATTGTTTTTACATTAACGCATTCGTGTACTTAGTCGTTAAGACAATTTGTAATAAAAAATTGTGGAACTGTGTTCCGAAACAAATAAGATTATCCATGATGAATTTTTTTAGAGAAATTAAGACATTTCACAGCAACTCTTTGGGGAATGGCTAGATGAGCAACGGGGTAACATTTACTTCTGGATAAAAAGTTCACTATTAAATATTAATTGAAAATATTATTGTTAATGGTGTTCCTTTTGGTCGATGCTAATTAATGTTTTATCACCATCCTTTCGAAAATATTACTTTAGCTGTCATGTTTAGTCAAATTTGATCTAAGTTATATTTAAGCCGGCAAACCGAAATTAAACATTGCTTCACCGCCAGACTGGTGCTCTTTGTCTCGGCCTCGTCTCTGCTCGGCCCGGGGAAATGCCTAGGATGCTTCTCTCCCTGACAAAGTCATAAATCAAAGTCTTTCATACAAGTTGACAGCCCAGAGACAATCACTACCCGCGAAAAGTCTGCGCAGATAAGAGTCTTTTCGTGTTTCCTCTCTTATTTTGCCATTAAACCATTTAAGATCCTAAAGCACAACCCCCGTGGACGATTAATAATAATTCATTTTTATTGCCGTTTAAAACCCGGAATTAGGATCACGCAAAACACGCATGAACTACATTTTTCATTGCGCAAGCCAAACGTAATTTGTTTCAGTCTTTTTAAAGCTTTTTCTTGTCCCTCTGCCATAACTGAAATGACCTGAAGTGGATTTTGACTAAAATATTAGCCTACATTTTATTTTAAAAAGCTTGCTACGTGGTTTTCTTCTGTACTTTTAGGTCATTCTGCTGGTATAAAGCTGATGTCACAATTATAATATTACTTTAAAATATAGGCCACTTATGCTTTCGTTTACATTTTACAAATATTTCTAATCCACACCCTTTCACAAAAACCGATAAATAATTGTAATTAAACTATTTAAGTTGTTCTACCTGATATTTCAAAATCGATCCCATACACACCCTTGTATCAGTGCGATTTTTATGTATACTATATTTCTTATGAAGTGTTTTTATGCATACTATGTTAATAATTTGGCAAGACGACTCATGGCCGAAAGATTTTTTTTTCTTGTTATCCTCCCTCCACAAGCCTTTTAATATGTGTAAGGAGTCATGATAAAAAAAAGAAGATAAAAAAATTGGGTTACTTCAAGGCCGCCAGAAGCTCGGCGAAAGCGCCATTTTGAGCAGAACTACAAAACACTGGGCAAAGCCGTAAACAAAATGTTCCCCTTGTCATCCAGAGGGGGCGCATGTCTCTCCTGCTTCACTTGCCTATAGGAAACATAAACAGTCCTCATTCAGTATGATGCACTTTGTGATCACACGCACATGAAGGATTCAGTAACAAGCAATACAGTAATTCTTGTTTCTTATCGAATTTGTGGCAGATAACTACTTCCTCTTCTGTCGGCTGCCAAAAGGATTCACATAAAGCTATGGCCTATCATTATACTTGTGTTATATATTGTCACTTAAAGCAGAAATAACGCTATACTGATACAGCACAGCTTTAGTAAGGTTAAATGCTGTTAAACAAACATGGGTAATGAAAGAAAATGTGTAGACTGGTGAACAAATAATGCATTCAACACTATAATCGGTTTATAATTTTAACGCTTTGATGCTCACGTTTACTAAATAATCAACCCTCACAAAGAAGCGCAATGTCGCAAATGAAATGGGCTATCTGACCAATAACAAACACAGACTTTTGAAAAATGTGGCAATGGTTTGAAACTCTTACCTGGCGCGTTTCTTTAACATACTCCACTCATGCAGAACACCAGAATGTGGATCCTACCCTGACGCTGCCTGTTTGACACAATCCCTCCTTGCTCTCTGCCAGCTAATCCATCCTTTCGATGGAAATTGCCCAATGGGTAATGTAGGCCTACGTCACGTTGATAGACAAGAGGTCGGCATTTACATAAGCCTGGTCTTTAACGACAACCTGTCAGTGCAAGGCCACTTAAGATCAGGAAGAGACAGAACAACTGATCACTGGCTGACCCAGCCCACGTGACTGTCACTGGTCATTCATATCACTAGCGAGCAGATAGCCCCCCCTCAATCCACGACTGATTGAAGAAGGCTGAAGGTTGGCCGGGTTAGACCCCGGGTGAGTAGTGAGACGTTAATCAGTCCCTGGGCCCAAAGATCGGCCAGTGTGGCAGCTACGTGCAGGGATATCCAGGACGATGTCACAATGAGCACCTTCCTAGATTTTACGACTATAAGTAGTGGAGACGGAGGTGGCGGGGGATCCTGCTCAGTTAGAGCGTTTCATGGCGACCACGGACTTTCAACATTACAGTCGTGTGCTGTCAGTGTAAATAACTGCACTGGGGACGAGCGATTCATGTCTAGTAGATCATCACAAGACGCAATTCCCCCTCATCCACATCAAGCCGGGATTTACCAATCCCCCGGGACTCTTTCCATCACCTACAGCGCCCATCCAACTTACGGAACTCAAAATTTTTGCGCCGGGTACAATCACTATGCCCTAAATCAGGATGTAGAGTCGTCTGTGGGCTTTCCTCAGTGCGGCCCATTAGTTTACTCTGGAAATATTTCATCTACAGTTGTGCAGCACCGTAACCATCGCCATGGTTACAGCAGCGGAAACGCGCAGCTGAATGGCCAATTCCAGTATGCCACAGCCTCATATGGTAATATTTCGGATCAAGGGAGCCTTACGTTTGTGGCGGGCTGCTCAAATCCGTTATCCCCTCTTCATGTGACCCATCACGACGCATGTTGTTCCCCTTTGTCAGAGGGCGCCTCCACAGGGCAGACATTTGACTGGATGAAAGTTAAACGGAACCCACCAAAAACAGGTCAGTGTCTGAGGAAATTTCACATACCAAATATTTATTTATTGATTTATGTTGACAGTGTTTATGCTAAGAATATAATGAAACAAAAACAACGGAGAACAACAGGAGACTATTTGATTCAGCAAACTGTCTAATAGCTAAATAAAGAGTTTGCAAAGAGTTGACACTTTATTTATCCATTTATTGTCTATTCAGGGAAAGCTGGAGAGTATGGATATGGTGGGCAGCCAAACACTGTGCGCACTAATTTTACCACAAAGCAACTGACAGAGCTTGAAAAGGAATTTCATTTCAACAAGTACCTGACACGCGCGAGGAGAGTGGAGATTGCAGCAGCGCTTCAGCTAAACGAGACTCAGGTAAAGATTTGGTTCCAAAATCGTCGTATGAAGCAGAAGAAGCGTGAAAAGGAAGGTTTGTTGCCCAAATCTCCGTCCGAACCGAAGGATGGTCCTGAAAAACCTGAGGACGCCGCCGAAAAGTCGCTCTCCGCACCATCGACACCATCCCCAGCTTCCTCCACCCTTGATCCTTACTCCTCAAACTAAAAGGCTCTGCCATCCTGTTAATGATGATGCAGAACAATCAGTGACTCTCGTGTCAAACTTACTGTCAAAGTCATCATGTCTATAAAAGGACAGACCTGTGTGAAAGTGTCACAAATAGAGAACAATGCACTATTTAGAGATTGTATTGACCTTAACAATTTTGACAGCTCGGTGTATTTTATCTGTACTTTGCGTTTTTGTCTCATTATTTCGGTTCTTTGGCACCTTGTCAAGCAACTAGATAGAACAAGTTTTTACAAGTGGCTTGTGCATTTTCGTGCACAGTAATAGCAAACGCTGCACTTTTACACACCTTTGCTAGATCGGACCTGTACACCACTAGTCAAAATGCCTACCTCATGAACCGGGTGATAGTGCAATATATTTATGGTATGTGTGAATTTAAGAGAAAGAATAATCTATTGTCGTAAGTCTTGTCGAAAGATACCACGTCAGATTATTGCATTCATACGAGTTCAACATAATGCATAACTCTTTAAAGTTTTCGACCGGTCACACTGAGTTTTATCAGTCGAGGATGATGGGTCAAGCCTTTCTCGCTTACCGTGCTTTAGAAAAAAGATCATGACACGGGTGAATTATATGTGTGTATTAAAATAGTTTACAAGTGCAATTTATTTGAATGCTCGTCTCTGATTCCTGTCTGTCTATTATTGCCTTCACACACATTCACACACCATGCAGGGATTGTTTATTGAATCTCCATGATGTTCTTTTTTGAACAGGTTTAACACTAACTGATAATCATTTACCACACAATATATAATTTAATATATTTAAACAGTCCAGTGTTTATTTAAGAATTATAACCTGAATAATAGTTAGAATTAGATTATTGATTTGCTTATTTATATAGTCTTAAACAATTAAATAACGCGCTCTATGTTTGAAACTGATGCGTATCTGTGCATATTTCCTCCTTAGGGAAGAAGCGATATTGGCACATGGTAAGCATGTTTATCCACGAAAGAAAGGCGCGCAACGTTGTCATCGTCATTCGTGATGACAACCCCCATTGACCTGTTAGTTTATCGAATCCCAAAGAAGGACGAGGAATAAAGGAGGCAACATCGATTAAGTCATGTCACCTATCGACATTAGTCAGTCTGACCCCAGTAGTGTTGATTGCATGTCTCATTTCCTATTTCATAGCTCCAGCTTTACTTACAAAACTGTTGTGCGAGGCAGTAACACAGCACCAGGTCTATAACATAATCTAAAACCGAATCTTCAAGAACCCACAGATCCTGCTTTAATAAAAACACCACATATAATTTGCATTTATACAAATTAAATGCTTTTAACTTTCTTTGGAGGTGTCATCTACGCAACATGATCTCACGAATTTCCGTGGAATTCTCAAGGAATTTTATGCTCATTTTCACGGATTGGTTACTCAATTGCTTTTTCCTATTTTCAAAACATTGTCGCATCGGTTTAGGGTTAGATTTGATGCTTGCGTTAGT
>JAPMOP011208570.1:0-11073 GCA_029874735.1 Cobitis vettonica | reverse complement strand
GGATGTTTCAGGCAGGGCCCAGGGCAAACCTGTTCGCCTGAGCAAATATTGAGGCAGTCCGTCAGAGTTTCGGGATGAAATGGACCTGTCAAGCCGCGTAAACTTTAGAGAAGAGGTGAGGCCACAAGAGAGTGGACAAAGGAGAAAAAGTTTGGCAAACTCGTTTCCTTAAATGTTCGAAAAACGACCCCCAAACCTTTCCGACCCCCCTTTACTAGTTCTCGTCACCACTTGTCAGCACCCTCCAGATCAGAGTTCATTCCTCAGTTCTTTCACCGGAGTTTGCCCTCTGCCGCTCACCTGCTTTGCTCCCCATGTGTTTTTGGGGTGGCATCAATTAATATGGAGAGTTTAACATCTGATGTCTAATTTAAACGAATCTGTCAACAAAAGCTGAAATATACGCTGGCTTGCGCGCGTGTATGTGTAGTGTGTGCACGTGCCAAATTTTATTCTTTCGAAGTTGATTGAAATTACCTTTTTTTGCTTATTATTTGTAAACTCGTCGATGAAACGTGTGTGTTTGGTCCAGCTAACAGGCAAATTTTTCAGGTTAGATTGCATGAAAGTCGTTCGTGTAACTTTACAGTTATGATACTTTTCAATAAGTTATAAATAAGCCAAATAAATAAGCATTTTCTTATTTTTTGTGAAGTTTTATGAGTTTAAGTTTTTGACAAAAATAGGTTACAAACTACAATTCTACTACATACATATTTTTTAATGATTAATAGGGAACATTGATTCCAAGTAGAGACCAGTTTATTTCCAGTTTATTTAATTTTTCAGAGTTCAACAAAAGTTAACGGTGACCTCTATTTAAACCCCCTATACTGTAAGCATTACTTTACGTTTCAATGATGACCAGGGAGGTTGACCGCGGGGAATAGCAGTTGGATCAAAGGCCCGTTCAGGGGGTGCAGGACAAACGCTCAGGACAACATGACTAAAATCTGCACCAACTGCACCAGCAGATGGTCAAGAGAGCGATTCCTTTTTAGCCTTTTTCCACACAATTTCGTTATACGATTTTGCAGATGTTTAAAGCTTTTGCATCTACATATTTTGTAATCATTTTATACAACTTTAAATCTGGTAATAGCCTCTTATGGAATATATAGCAGTTTAATATTAGTTAAGAATTATAGCAGTTTCATATTAGGTAGGCTAAAATACGTAGGCTATAGCGAGTCAAAAATAAATTATATTAACAGTTCTAATGTAATGTTGCAGAAGGTCCTCACTGTTCGCTAAACCTTCTGTCTTTCATCAAAGGAATTGCTTGTTACAATGTGTTGTCTTTCTTACTGAAGAAACACTGGCATGGTGAGAGGCATGTGTATCAGTAACAAAACCACCCAGGGAGCTGGTGCGCGTGAATACCCAACCCCACTGCAGCAGATCATTGTACCCCTGTGATGTGGACTTAACGCTAACACTTTTTTCAACATAATTAGTCATGACACGAGTTCGACAGATTTTTATCAGTTTTTCAAAACGGAATATTTATGTAGGCCTATTAAACCTATGTCTAAATAATATTGGCCTAACTATCAAATATCCAACGCTATATGGCAGTTGTACAAGTCGGTTAATTTGTATTAATTCGTACATTTTTGTATGATTTGTTTTTGCCTCTGACGTTGGGTTTAGGGGTGTTTTATGATAATCGATTTGTTTACCAATTAGCCAACTCATAAAATACACTGTAAAAATGCAGCATTTTTGTAAAATGAACATACCTTTTTATGTTACTTTAACTTAACAAATTAAGTTAAACAATTTCAACATATCACAGGTCAAAACATACAATATTAAGTTGAATTGACTTGTAAAACCAAGTTTTTTTTTAACTTCATGCAGCCAAGTTTTTTTACAGTGTACATACGAATTCTCATAACATCCGGCTGAAGTATCGTATATAGATTTGTCATTTTAAATTGGGTAAATAAGTATTTTTCACTTGGTCTTTTGCATCATCCTAATCACCCAATGGATTGGTTCAAATCTGCTCCAGTAACATGGTTTGTAGTCAGCGTGGTAGTTACATATTGAATAATGGCAGTTGCACTTGCGCACTGGTTTCCAACAAAGGAGCACAAGTGGCGAAAGCTCTTATTATGATCCATATCACGGCCACATCCATTAATCGTTTCCCATCAATGTTGCTAAAACCATGTCTTACTAAAACATTATTTACTTAAAATGCAATATTTAGAATTTTTGTACCTTTTTCACATTTGGCTCTTTTTATTGCACCGTGGTGTTGTGTATGCAAAACACTTGAGGTTTTGGCTTTAGTGAAGCTCCTTTGCATCTGACAGCTCTTGTAACGACAATATGTACGTGTTTCTTTGGGAAAGAGGGTTTTCTCTATTATAAATTAACATTTGACGCCACTTAAGATAATCCAGTTCATGTGCTGTTGTTATCTAAAACCAAGGAAATTACAAACGCATTATGTAAAGTGTCACTGTCTATTTTTTACCCGTTTTGGGTGCGTTATTTGTTGTTGAGCACTCAAGAATGTTCATTCACGGCCTTTACCGCACTTCTCTAAAGATTTATGGTTTGAAAATGTTGGAAGTGTTTAACAAGTCAATAAGAAGTCCATTCATAAAAACACTTAACCCAAATGCACCGCCCACATAACTAAGGGAAAAGGATTTAGTTTTTTTCTTGAAAGCATACATTGCCCTTAAATTTGCTCAGGGTTGGTACTGTGTGTGCACCCTTAAACGAATGGTCGAGAGAGTTTGTTTGTATGTTTAGATAACTATCCCAGCGCACTGAGGTAAAAAGGTCATCGCGAGCCACCCTGACTGCTCAACAACATTCCGTTCTGTGCTCAGCATCCTATACAACTATTGACTGGTGTTCGCTTTCTCACCCTCGCCCAGTGAAGGCCGGACTATTGTTATCCACGTGATTATTGACTCCTACTAACCGAGAAACATGAATACAGAAAACAAACCTATCCAGCAATATAGTAGGCCAGTGTGTAAAGATTGTTAACTTATTAGAAAAAAACATTATTCCAAAAGCTTTGAAGCTACTAAAACAATATTTTAAGAGTGACATACACCGTTTCAGTAAAATGTCGTTTATTTGAGGTAGATCAGAGGTGACAAAAATTTGATTGAGACAGTTAGCCCATGGAATCATACAGACAGCAACTAATAAAACTCAGCTCGTCTGCGTATACAAAATACAAGGCTAAAAGTCAAACTAGGTATATTTTTTGATAAGAAGTACAATCTGCATTTTCTTTTTTCTACAAAATCCCAAAGGCGCATGTGGTTTCTGAGTCTACATTGAAAAAAATATGGGGTTAAAAAACTGGGTTAAATTAGCAATACATTTTAATTACTTATTTCTTGTTGCAATGTAAAGATGCAATGCAGCTGTGTTGGCCTTCAGTAAAGGCCTACCCTGTATCCGCATAGTGCAAAGAAACCAAAAACCTTTATAGCTACAATCTGCAAACCTCAAAAAATTAAATGTATACATCCAGTTATCACGTTTTCAAAATACACAAGACATAACACTAATCCACATTTTGACAACATATAGGCTCCCTGTAAAGTCATTTAGGTTCGATTTGTAAACATGGCGAAAGTGCATTACATTTATCGTCATTGTAGAAATATGCTACCCTGTTTAACACGTACGTACAAAAATCGTTGCTCGAGCTGGTGGTGCTAAAAGTCTCTTTCTTGTCATTTATTTCCCTGAAGTGATTTTCTAGTTTATACNCAAAAGTATAATTTGAGAGGCTTCTTTCAATCACATTGTGGAATGCTTAAATTAATTTTTATATATTTTTGATATATTTTGAATCTGCTGTTAAATGGCCCGATTAGGTCTCAGGGCTTGGTGAAGCTCCTGGAGATGTAGAAGTTGAGCTGTCGGACTGATCTTCTAGGTCCTTTGACAAGGTGGACGAAGCAGGCGCGAGTCCCTCCTTCTCTCGCTTTTTCTGTTTCATTCGGCGGTTCTGAAACCAAATCTTAACCTGTGTTTCGTTCAGCTCGAGTGTGGCAGCAATTTCCACTCTGCGCGCTCGCGTGAGGTACTTGCTGAAGTGAAACTCTTTCTCGAGCTCTGTCAGCTGTTTGGTTGTGAAATTCGTCCGAATCGTGTTTTGTGGGCCCAGTCCGAACTCTGCAACTTTAGCTGTGGAAAAAGTGATAAAATAGTTAGAAGGCTGTTTGTCAAATGATTAAACACTGATTATTTGCTCATTTTTATGCAGCAACAGCATATTAATGTGTATTCGTGATGATTGCCTAACTAGGTTCTTTATTAAATACGAAATATTTAAAATTAAAGTAGCATGAAAGTGAATTAGAGAGGTCGTTCGGTTCTGCAGTCTTTTGTTAACCTTACCACAATTCAAATGTTTGTAAATTTTCTCATTTGTATGAGAACGCAGCGGAGGTATGTGCCTGTGCGCGATGCATGCAATTTAATACTCCCCAAAGATAGCTGCTGACCACACAGTTTGTACAGTAAGTCAAAAATGTTGGCCCCTATGCTTATATATAGGTGCATTAAATCGTTGTGAGACGACCACGGCAGGGAAAAGTTTAAAAACACAATGAAGGCCCAAATAAAGAATGTTGTCTATAGCGAGAACCGAGTACAAGCTAAAGATAAGTTTTGCCAGTGATGGGGTATTTCCTAGTGCGAACGAAATGATGTCTGTTCAATGCATTCACACAGGGGGAGACGGGTTGAAACTAAGGTAAAAGCTTACAGGCCAGTACTTTCACCAATCCCTTGCGGATATCTCCCCTTGGGTTTTGGATATAATGTGCCTATAAAGAGTTGTAATTTGGTGATTAAAATAATTACATAGGTTTCAATTCCGTTTAAACACATTCTATGCACATTTTGCAAGAATTGTTTTATGGGCAATTTAATCCACCTGTTTTAGGGGGGTTCCTTTTGACTTTCATCCAATCGAATGTCTTCCCAGGTGGCGACTGATCCGAGTCCCTCTCCCTCCCGTGGGAGGCCGATATGTCGGCGTAGGTGCCTTGTGAGTACCCTCTCTGGTGGCCCTGACCTTCGCAGCCATGATGTTGATAAGGTGCGGCTGGAACGGCTCCCTGTGCCCCGCAGTATCCGCCAGCCATTGAGCCATAATGAGGGCCGACATTTGAAGTTGAAAAACCCGACGAGTGATAATACATTCCATCCTGCTCGGGGTTGAAGTACTGGTGTTGAGCATAGTCCGTATTGGCACAGGCCTGGGTACCATAATTCGCATTCCCTGTCGCACAGTAATTGACCCCACTTTGATGCGTTTGCTGCTGGTGATGCGCGTAGACGCCGCTCTGGTGCTGATGTTGTGCTGCGACTGGCTGGTTGCTCCCCCCTACGTAAAGTCGTCCATCAGGGTTATAGCTGTCACTCGTGTGTCCGGTGTGGAAAGGGCCCGAGAACGCCTGGTCCAGTTGATGATATCCAGCTTTGGGCGAGTAGGCGTTCGTCCCACGGTTACAAATTGTGTACTCCAAAAAAGAGTTCATTCTGGAATTGTCCATGCGCAATTGATGGCGAAGGGTCAACCTGAGAGTTAGGGAGAGCCTCCTGTCCTGCAAGCTTGCCACAGTATTTCATGCGAAAGTGGGAAATGCTTACCTCCTGAGTATTTGTTCGTGCTTCCCTATAACACATCTTTACCTCAGCTGCTGATCACGTGAGACGTCACGGCGCCAATAGTGAGGGGACCTCCAGAAGTTTGTCAGCGCACTGCGACCATCCATCACGCGATTGACATTTGCATGACAAAGCCACTTCAATCAAACTAGCCCATCAATCTGATAACAGCTAGAATATGTCAAACCCTGCGTGAAAGGCTCTACGAACGAGAGAAAGGGAATTAAAGAAAACCCGTTTTAGACATTGCATTGAGATTTAGCCCTTCATCTCCTCTTATCTTTTACTCAACATTTAGTTTCTAGTTTCAGTAATATATCGCGTTTAGGGAAAAATGTTTTTCTTCGTACTGTAATGGACCGAGGTTAGCGGTGTCGACTGTATTCTTTATTAACAAATAAACGGAAATCTGTTTAACACTCGAATTGGAAGTGACGCCATGGTTCACAGATCGGTCCGGGTTGGCTTTGGACCAGTCTAATTGAATCACTGAACTGATCTGTTACCAAAACGAAATTAGACAGACAGTGAGCCTTCTGTTGAGTTCAAGAAAATAAGGCCAACAAGTTCCTTTCTCGCACTGTAGATACGTTTGGTGTCGGAAACGTACACGTTTTTCCACATAGAAGCTTTATTAAAACGATTAACCCAGCTGCTGGTCAAAGTTGGAAAGCTGGTGTGCCTGTAAGTTGATGACTTTCGTTTTTACTTTTCCATCTTTCATAATCGTAAGACTATAAAACACTAATTTTAAAACTCACGAATCTCTCAACCTCAGGGTTATACATCAAACTAACGAGTTCGTCTGCAACGCGACGTTTTGACAGGCGTTGGTGGACAGCAAGAGAAGGGAAAAGCTAATAATTAATTAAGATGACAATGCTGAGCAAGTCTCCTCTTCATATAAAGCCCACGCTCAAAATAGGGGGGCTGAAGAATTTCGAACATATTTCCTCATTAGTACACGGTGGTACAAGAGAAGGTAACAATGTAACACCCACAGTAATTTGTTATCTGTCGACTCACGTGCCAAGTGATTGTCTAGTTGTGCAGCTAAAGATTCAAACTACTCTGAGCAGTTTTGTTACAGCTCTTGTACAGACCTGTCTTACATTCAATAGTCCTTGAGATTTCAAGTCACTTATTTTAAAGTGTATCCATCAGCTGATGGAATACAGTGCCTTTTATAGGCCAATATCAATTTCATGAATGCTCAGGCAGGGCACGCAAACCACAAACACGGCTATTCAGAGCTCAGGTCTCTTTAATACACTGCAACAGTAAATGTCTCTAATTTCCATGAACGAATGATTAACGTCATGTAAGATTCAGCGTATCTTATCACTTTGAGAAAAGAAATGCTTGCTTATTCACTTGCATTACAAAATGTGCATTACAGAGGAAAATTATATAAAATAATGTACAATATACAAAATACGTGATGCGTACAGGTTTATAAACATTTAAAGAACATCGAATAAGAATAGAACTGTTTTGTTGTTGTTCGTTAAGATTTTATTTATATTTTTCATTTGTTTTCAAATGTTTGATTACGTTTTTCAAACGAGCGCGGACGAAAAGAAAAACTTCACCGCTGCGCACCCACGTGGTTTGTTGTATTCATTGAAACAAAAGCAGCGTTGGGAGAAATAACTCTGGTTATTATGACTTTAGAAATGTAGTACTTCTTGCTTATTACACTCTAAAAGTTCAGGGTTGTTTCAATTCATGGTTGGGTCAATATGATTTTTTTAATTAATTTTAAACCAGCGGTTGGATTTGTTCATAGCATGTTGTATGGCGGCATTCTGCGCACGGGCGAATTTGCACGAAAAATATCAGATCCGGGACGGCCTGAAACGCTTTATAACTATAACACTATCTTTAACACACACATTAGTATGTTCATACAAACACACACAAACACGCATACACACAAAAATACTGAATTTTTAGGTTTTAGGTAAATTTAACCCAACAGTTTTGTTTGTACATATTTGACCAAAACAGGGTTCAATTTTTAAAGCGCATTATTGTGGGGTTTCATTTTAAAGATTATTAATAGTTTAAAATAAATAGTTGTATTACAGAAATATAGCTTTACAATAAGGTTTCGTTTATTAACATTTGTTAATAATACATTTCCTAACATGAACTAAGAAATTTGTTTTATAACATTAATTAATCTTTGTTAGTTAATATAAATACTAACTATTCATTGTTTGTTTGTCAGATATGTTAATAGATACAACGTTTCATTTTATTTTTAGTTTGTAGGTATTAATGTTAAAACTAAGATTAACCCAGAACAATTAATGCTGTAGAAATAATGTTCATTGTTACTGCTAAATAATATTGATAAGTAATGTTAACAAATGGAACCTTATTGGTAAGTGTTACACTGTAAAAAAAGCAGCATGAAGTTAAAACAACTTGGTTTTGCAAGTCAATTAAACAAACTATTTTAAGTTTTGAAAAAGTTAACATAAAAGTTGAAAAGTTAACATGGCTTATAAAGACAAGCTGAAATTGTTTAACTTAATTTGTTAAGTTAAAGTAACAACTTATATATATATATATATATTAAGAACTTGTTCTACTTTGTTAGGCAAACCTAAATTCAGTTGAATATAATGAGTTTTCCATCATCTACCATTGGTTCTTTGCATAACCAAGTCATTAACTTGCATAATGAATGGCCCTTGAAGCCATTCAAATGTAGTTTTCTTTATTATTCTGCATCTTGTCCTCAACATTTTGCCTCCCGTATACTGGACTGCATACAGTATGTTCACCTAAATGCAACTTAACAGATAACATCTTGTTATTATTTATTCTCTCCTACAGTTCATCAGTTGTACAGTTCCTCTATTCTCAAATATAGCTAATTTCCTCGATCCACCAGCCTTTCTCTCTGTGGCATTAAGTAGCTGATGTGTGGTTAGCTGACTGGCAGACACAGGTTTATCAACAAGGTAAATCACACGGACGTTGGGATTGAGGTCAGTCCATTTTACATGTAAAGCACTTGGGGTATCAAGAAAATCGCTACACAAATTAAACGATTTCCTCATGCAACCATCCTTTATTAAAGGTGATGTTTGTCAAACACACCTACCCAAAGTGTGTCAACCTCATTTTCATATGCTGCTCAGAGGTTAAATGAACCTTCTACTTCGTCTTTTAAATTATCCAAATCATTATATAATAAGCAAACGCAGATGTAGGTTCTCTACATTTCACTTTCAAAGCGATCCAGATAATTTGTCTCAATCCAGTAGTGCTAGCAAACAAACGGGTGATGGAGGAGTTGAAAACATAGCATCTGTTTGGCTGTCAATGTTTTGTTTGCTCCTGTAGCGCATTTGGTAAAGCATGGTGCAAGCAATGCCAAGATCATGAATTCTACATAAAAAAATTAAATGCTTTAAAAGACGCTTTGGCTAAAGTGTTTGCCAAATGTATACATGTAATGTAAATTCGCTCAAATGACATCACTAGAATTCAACTACCCTGAGTAAACAGTCGGTTTTTTGTCTTGACTGCTTATCTTTTGCACTTTTTATGTAGCCTAAATGTGCATGTGCTCCTAATTTTGCACTCAAACCATTCATTAATCAGATTTTTAGCAAGTGCTGCTGTAGTTTTTTTTATCTTTAGTTAACAAACTATGGAAAAATGTGTTTTGCCCCAAATGCCCAAATTAGTTTGGCCTAATCTTTGCACCTTCAGCATTATATGACAACAGTGAGCACTGCCAGATTTGTACAGAGCACAAGCTCTATAGGTTATTTTTATGTAGTTGTTTAGGTTGCCTCAGAGTTTGTTCAGTTTACTTTAGGTTGGTGTCAAACGCGCGCCTCAGCCAAGTCACATTATGCCAAGTCCTTCTGAATCTGTTGTTCCTTCACTCAGACTCTCCCCTCTCTCTCTCTCTCTTTCTTTTTTCTTACCAGCCAGTAATCTATTACCAACACTTCTCACCCATTTAAGACTTGGCCTACTAACATAGATTTTCACATGTGTGTTTGAAGTAAATGCAACACAAAGAAACACATCATGTTTCCTTGCTAACTATTTTATCCACTCTCTTTTGGCTCAGATCACTAACACAATTCAAGATGACTCTACACGCAACCAGCCCAACCTAAAATTAACCCACCACTTTCAAATCTCTCCCACTGTACTCTCTCCTATTCAACTATTTGCAAATCAGATGTAAACATTATGGGCGGCAGGACTGTCATTCCAGGTGGTTGAATAGCAAAGTGGGGGTTACTCATGCGTGACTAAGGCTTAGGTACTTATGCTGGATATGAACACACATTTTCATGAGGCAAAACCTTCCTCACCTAGCCAACATCTTTAAGACAGTATACACATTTTTTGTTCTTCCACTATTAAATGCTTTAAACCCTTTCAAGGCATCACAGTATAGGAAATAATTTTCACTGCTTGTGTCAAAACTAAATAACTGATATGAAGATTTTACATTTGTAACATTGAAAAGAAATGGGGAAAGGCAAAAAAAGTTTTAATGGCTTTTCAAACACAACCATACGAATGTTTATTTGCACAATTCCATATCATACATACATACTGCAAGTATTATGGTAAGATTTCTACATTTTCCTGCATGCACTTGGCAAACACTTTTGTCCAAAGCGATCAACAGTGCATAACAAGGTATACATTAGTATGTGTGTTCCCTGATGATTGAAACTTTGACCTTTTCAGTTTTAACGCTGTGCTACCAACTGAGTCACAGTAAAAATTTTAGTTGGCCTATTAGGTTTAAATGGTCAAGTGTGTAGTTGGTAGAGGAATCTTGACTGGTCAGTTTGGTTTTGTATTTTACAGTGACTAGCACAGCTTTGCCTTTTCGAATTATTGATACAGTCATACAATACAGTTGGATTTATGAAACAGGCTGTTCCAGACCTTAATACAGATATTTGTATTGTTGTGTAGCACCCTTCGGTCATTGTTGTTTTTGTTGCATAGCAATGTTTCTGTCGAGATCTAATGGCACATAATTTTCTATTCATTTTCATTTTTATTATGTGGTATCCGTTTAATAAAAGCAATACAAGACATGAGGCTATCCTATATTGTGAGTATAGTATTGACTGAAAGAGATGCAGCACACTGAAGCAAAACCAAAAGCATACGTTTTGCGTGTTGTAGGCAGCTATATATGATAACTGAGAATACTATGAACTCACTGTGGGTTAAAGCACTCTGCTACTCTCCCAAGCTTTCAGGAGGTCACATGATATTCTGTATGTTGTTCATTACCTCTTTACCGTATATGTGGGCTGTCTGAGCGGAAAGCCATGGAATATGATCTCTGAGGTGATATTCCATCTCCCACTTTTTAGAAGAGACTGGCGATTGCATTAATGC
>JAPMOP011208329.1:0-11100 GCA_029874735.1 Cobitis vettonica | reverse complement strand
GGTAAATTGTACTATATTAAAAACATTGTTTTATTTTTACAGGGAGATCCTGGCATCCCAGGATTCAAAGGCGAGTCTGGACCCAAGGGAGAGCGTGTAAGTGCATATATCCCAGCTGTAATATTCAGACCAAAATTATTTTGTTCATCCATTTGTATTATTGGTCATCATATTTATATGAAGTATTTTAGCAATCTTATCAGACATATATTTTCTCCATCTTACATAGGGTGTTGCTGGACCTCAAGGTGCTCCTGGGCCCTCAGGAGAGGAAGGCAAGAGAGGTCCCAGAGGAGAACCTGGATCTGCTGGACCTCTTGGACCTCCCGGAGAAAGAGTAAATTACACTCCTTGCATTTTACTCAGCGAATTATAAAGTACAAAAATAAATCAAAATCTTAATACATGCTATATGTGCTCTTCTTTTTCTAGGGAGCTCCCGGTAACCGTGGATTCCCTGGTCAGGATGGTCTAGCTGGAGCAAAGGTTGGTAAAACATTACACGATATATGCATGTTAAGACTTTATTGGTAACTAAACAATTTGTAACTCAACATGGATGATTTCACATTGCCCCTGTACTCATTCGTTCTTCACTGTGACAGGGTGCACCTGGTGATCGTGGTGTTCCTGGTGTGACCGGACCAAAAGGTTCAACTGGAGATCCTGGCCGCACAGGCGAGCCTGGTCTTCCTGGAGCTAGAGTAAGTACTTATGTTCTAGTTGTATTTTTAGGACTCAACTGGATGCAATAACAGACATTGTGTGATATTCAGTAAGTTATATACATATAGTCCCATGAGGTTTTTTTAAATGTGTGCTTTAGGCCTATTCTAAAATTGGCGTACATTCTCCTAACAGGGTCTCACTGGACGTCCTGGTGATGCTGGAGCCCAAGGAAAAGTTGGACCAACTGTGAGTCATGCTAAACCCCTCACAGCAAATTCCCAAAAAGCTCTGAGAGAAAGCATCATTAATATGTTTGATTTGTTGTAGGGAGCCCCTGGTGAAGATGGACGACCTGGTCCTCCTGGACCTCTGGGTGCTCGTGGTCAGCCCGGTGTGATGGGTTTCCCTGGTCCCAAAGGAGCCAATGTACGGACATCACAATATTTCTGCAGTTAAAATAGATTCATATTCTCATCCATTAATGTTGAAGTTTGTGTATGTTTGTGCTTCACTGAACTTCATGAGTCATATTTTATTTCCACAGGGTGAACCTGGAAAATCTGGAGAAAAGGGTCTTATTGGACGCACTGGTCTTAGAGTAAGTCATTAACTAAGCATGTCTAAATAGCTTAAACTTATATGTTTAAAACAATTGGATTGTCATTTTAAATGATTTTATTTGTACTGGGTACTATATTAAAATGTATCTCTTATTCTTTCTCCATTAGGGTTTGCCTGGTAAAGATGGAGAGACTGGACCTTCTGGTCCACCTGGTCCTGCTGTGAGTATTACTGCACATCATTACCCACAATGCTTTATGACTTACTATTACTAATTTATTTGCTAACATTGCTTTTAATGTCATTTTTAGGGTGTTGCTGGTGAGAGAGGAGAGCAGGGTCAGCCTGGTCCTTCTGGCTTCCAGGTACATTTCTAATTTTATATATTCTGGATGAGAATTGTGAAAAGTGCTACTGTCTCTTTCTATTACTGCGGCCCAAATGGAATCAGGAATTAAAGTGAAATTATGAATTTCAAAAGATTGTGTTTATTAAAATATTACTCTGTTTCTGCACAGGGTCTGCCAGGTCCCACTGGGGCACCCGGAGAGCCCGGTAAACCAGGTGACCAGGTAGGAATTACTTTTGATCAGCCTACTTCCTGAGTGCTCCTGTGACATCATTATTGATCGATTTATCCTACCTGTTAGGTAATTTCTCCTTTTTCTTCTCTGTAGGGTCTTCCTGGAGAGGGTGGAGCAGTAGGCGCTGTTGGACCAAGAGTGAGTTGCTGTCTTTAACCAATAAGACTCCCGAATTGCATTTTTTTTAAATAACTTGGCATCAAACTAATTTTGCTTGTGCATCTTATAGGGTGAACGTGGTTTCCCTGGTGAGAGAGGAGGTGCTGGCCCTCAAGGTCTCCAGGGACCCAGGGGACTTCCAGGAACACCCGGAACTGATGGACCTAAGGTGATACATTACATTCAACAATGATGCCAAATCTCTCATCCTTCTTTATTCTCTACTTCTGAAAAATTTCAACAGTGCGAATATGTGTCCTAAAAGTGACACATGGCTGCAGTTAATCTTATAGATGTTAAACATATATTTCAATATGTAAAGCTTAACTTTTGCCTCATTGCTGATGATGTTATCCTAGCATGATTTGTGAATGTATCAAAGAGCAACCTGTAGGGTTAAATGAATGCAAAGATGGTTAGGATGGTCAATATTACACATTTGCTAGCATTTGACTAGTGCCTAAGACATGCCTAAGAATTCCTTAATCAAAATTCAAAAAAGTAATTTCTCCAGAATTAATTAAGATTCTACAACTTTCTGTTCATTATCATGTTTAAATGATAAACAAAATCGCAAATAATGCACTTTCAGACTTATGGACCCCAATGTACATTAAGATGTCAACACAATATTCTCAGCCATCTCTTATGTCTTCATTGCTCTGTTTGATTTTCATCAGGGTGCAATTGGACCAGCTGGAGCTTCCGGTGCTCAGGGTCCTCCCGGTCTCCAGGGAATGCCTGGTGAGAGAGGAACAGTTGGTATCCCTGGAGCTAAAGGTGACAGAGTAAGTGTCTTCACTCATCTGTTCTCTATGTGACTACATTAATCTCAGGCCTTGTGCAATACTACTACTGTACACTTCACTTTAATCCATACACTGAATGAATAATGGAGCATCTCTTTCACTAGGGTGACAGTGGAGAGAAAGGACCTGAAGGTGCTTCCGGCAAAGATGGCACAAGAGTATGTTCTCAACACAAATACAGAAAACTTATATCCTAAAGTCAAGAAAATGCTTGCCTGGTTTCTTACTTATCATATGATTGTCATTCTTGTTAGGGCTTGACTGGTCCTATTGGTCCACCTGGTCCTTCTGGTCCCAATGGTGCAAAGGTGAATGTCCAATCCCTACTGTGTTCTGTTCTGTGTTCTCACTCATAGTTACATCGCAAAATATTAATGCTTATGTTTCATTCTCTGCTCTTTTCTTTATCTTACAGGGCGAAACTGGTAGCCTTGGCCCAATTGGTGCTCCTGGTTCTCGTGGTGCTCCTGTAAGTATTTTCAAATATGATTTACAGACACTATATTATATTTAAGATAGAGAGCCAATAATTTGATTTTCTTAATTAACTCACTCCTAATCTCCTCATCATTGCAGGGTGATCGTGGTGAGGTTGGTCCACCTGGACCTGCTGGTTTTGCTGGACCTCCTGTAAGTAGAACTAATACACAGTAAACCCAATAACTCAAGTATCTATGTAGAGATCATTTACAACACAAGTTTAATGTAATGTAATATATGAATATGAAAGTAATATGGCCACAATGCTTGAGGCAGTCACAACTGTAAGTAGCAGTGATAGGCAACCAAATTTGGAAATAGATTATTTTCTTAAACATAACACAATCATACATTCTGACATCATTTACTCATCCTCATGTTGTTTTAAACCTGTATGAGTTTCTTCATTCTGTTGAACACAAAAGAAGATATTTTGATCATAGATAGTATGCACATATTTAACGGTAGCCATTGACTTCCATAGTATTTGTTTTTTCCTACTATGGAAGTCAACGGGTACCATCAACTGTGTGCTTACCATCATTTATCAAAATGAAGGAACTCATACAGGTTTCTCTCTAATATGGAAAGAAAGAAAAAAAATGTTTGTTAATGTTTATGCTTATTCCTGTGGAAATTATAAAAAATGATTTCCTAAGTGTCTACTGTTTGTTCCACACTGTGTTTTCTGTAAAGCAGCTTTGCAACAATGCAGTAAAAGCACTACAGAAATAAATTTGAATTTCATTTATGTAAAATATATCCCAATAGTGCTGAAAAACCCAATAGTTTATAGTTACAGTGTACAAAAATGTAAAATGCTAAAACAAGGAACTATGTCTATAACTGTCCTTGCAGTGAATCAGTATGAGCATTGTTTTTAAGAAATGTTTTGATTTTGATTCCAACCTTTCACCTCTCCTCAGGGTGCTGATGGCCAGCCTGGACTGAAGGGAGAGCATGGTGAGTCAGGACAGAAAGGTGATGCTGGATCTCCCGGACCTCAGGGACCATCAGGAGCACCTGGTCCAGTAGTAAGTGTCTTTGCATCACTAGCTCATCATTAAACAAGGCTGATATTCTTAAGACAAGAGCCTGGTTATAGTTATTACTACTTGACATTTTAGAACTTAACTTGTTTTGCATAGGACTTCACAACTTAATAATAATTCATTACATAAAAATAAAGTGTCCCATAGTCTCAAAAAAGTATATAGTTTTNGGACTTCACAACTTAATAATAATTCATTACATAAAAAAAAGTGTCCCATAGTCTCAAAAAAGTATATAGTTTTAAGTAGATCTTTCTATGAGGACAATAAGATTTTCAATAATGTATTCTACAAAAGTAATAATTTTTCAGTTTTGTGTGATTTCCTTTATCATGTAAAGCTGCTTTGAAACAATGTAACGTTGTAAAAAAGTGGCATATAAATAAATTTAAGTGGAACTGAGGAAAAAAACAGTGTTCATTGCTTATTTTTAGGGCCCAACTGGTATTACAGGACCTAAAGGAGCACGTGGAGCCCAAGGAGCCCCTGTGAGTATCTTAATAATTCAACTACTCATAAATGATTATTTTACAGTTAGTATGCAGTCCAATATTAAGCATTTCTTTGTTGCTTTGATATTAAAAATATTTCATAATATCATATTTTGATATCATTATAATATCATTTTCTCAGTGAAATGTAATTGACATACACATTTTCTAGACTTATTAGATTAGCAAAAACATTTTGTGTGTTTTAGGGTGCCACTGGTTTCCCAGGAGCTGCAGGAAGAGTTGGACCACCTGGCCCCAATGTAAGCCTCTTGATCATCTCTTTGTTAGCATTATTTTGTTCAATGTATACAACTTACGAAAAGCTAAATGTTTCTTTATCGGTCATTCATCTCTTCCATTTACATATTTTCCTTCTTAGGGTAACCCTGGTGGTGCTGGTCCAGCAGGTCCTGCTGGTAAGGATGGTCCTAAGGGAGTTCGTGGTGATGCTGGTCCACATGGAAGACCTGGAGATGCTGGACTGCGTGGACCTGCTGGTGTTCCTGGAGAGAAGGGAGAGGCTGGAGAAGATGGTCCTCCTGTAAGGCTCAGATTTATTAATACCCATTTTATTATTGCCATTTTATTAACTGGTTTATTTAGCAAGCAAATTCCAAACCTTCTTTTTTCTATATTTCCTTGTCCATATGTAGGGTCCAGATGGTCCTTCCGGTCCTGCTGGTCTTGCTGGTCAGCGTGGTATTGTTGGTCTACCTGGTCAGCGGGGTGAAAGAGGTTTCCCAGGACTTCCAGGACCCTCTGTGAGTATACAAACCCAGTGGAAATATAGACGTTCCCCAGCCTCCAACAAATCATTGATAAAGACTTGAATTTTGAATTTGAGTTTTATTCCGGTATCAGACAGGATAGAATCAAAACAAAAATGCCACCCACATATTTTAACTCACACATATCTGAATAGTTTTCTTACAATAAATATGTTTCATTTCATTTAATTGAAAATATTAAACTGGAATATCTCTGCTGAAAAGACGACTATAGCTGACCATCAGCAATGTTATGGATGCTGCTTCCCATGCAAAGGCTAACTGGTGTTCCCACAAGGCTTCCATACCAGCTCAGCCAGCAAGACTTTGTTGGTCTACAAGCTTCACTCCACAGTCCAATACTGGTCAACCAGATTAACTGGCTACAGTAAATATTGTTGGTGAACATCATGGCTATGCTGGTCCACCATCTCTAGACTATCACCAGTATACCATAACCCATCCTGAATCTCTTTGTATTTAGGGATAGCAGGGATATCTGTTGGCCAAAATATCTGATACTGATGCAATGTGTTGCTTAGCTAACTGACATTAAAGATTAAAAAAACACCAAAATCTGATTTGTACCACAGGGTGAGCCTGGCAAACAGGGAGCTTCTGGTAACAGCGGTGACCGTGGACCTCCTGGTCCTGTCGGACCTCCTGGATTGACTGGACCTGCTGGAGAACCTGGACGTGAGGTAAAGAACTCATACATGAATTACAATGAACCAAACTTTCGGGGTTTGAAGAGTTTTAACAGTACAAACTCACCATGCTCATCCATTATGTTTCTTTTTAGGGTAATGTTGGAGCTGATGGTCCATCTGGTAGAGATGGTGCTGCTGGTGCAAAGGCGAGTAAACAAACTCTTATAACATTACCTTTCGTGGTCATCTATGTCTTTAAATTATGAAGCAGTTAATCTTCTAGATCATTTACATTACTCAAGAATTACTCTGATGTGATTATAAAAAGCACAATCTGTTAGACCATGCAGCAATGAATTTTCAACTGACTGAAAAATGTTATGTTTTGTTCTTTTTAGGGTGAGCGTGGTAACACTGGCCCAATTGGTGCTCCTGGAGCTCCTGGCGCACCTGGTGCCCCTGGTTCTGTTGGCCCAATTGGAAAGCAGGGAGAAAGAGGAGAGAATGTAAGTACTTTGCTTACTGTCCTTGAGTCTTTTAATCACTCATGTAATATACACAATAAAGATCTACTGATGCAATGAAAGGTCTGGAAAAATGCATGATAGCAGTAGCATGTTCGTCACTGTTATTTCCACCATTATTTAAAAACCAAATATACAATTTTGACACAAACTCCATTCTCAGGTTAACTGATTTCTAGCAATCACATCACTAAAACAAGCAAGGCCGGAGCTAAAGAGCAATAACAATGTAATAACATTAGGTTTGATTATTTGTTGTTATATTTACCACTTTTCCCTTTTCTATTTTAAAGGGACCACAAGGACCCGCTGGAGCCCCAGGACCTGCTGGAGCTAGAGGCATGGTTGTAAGTACATTTTGTGGAGAGAACCGAAAGCTTAAATTGCACAGACTGTAAAGACGGTATAATTTTGATTTTCTTCAAGATGTTCAGCTTGCATTTAAAAATTCTTTCTCATTATCTGTCATTAATTTTCTCCATTCACTTGTTTCTAAAAACACAAAATAGGGACCCCAAGGACCTCGTGGTGATAAGGGTGAGGCAGGAGAAGCTGGAGAAAGAGGACAGAAAGGACACAGAGGATTCACTGGTCTGCAGGGTCTTCCCGGACCTCCTGTGAGTCTTCTCTTTTAGTCCTAAATAAAGGCAATAGAGATTGGAGATTTCTTAACACAGGTACTTTTGTCTTTCATTGAAGGGTTCTTCTGGAGACCAGGGTCCTGCTGGACCTGCTGGACCAAGTGGTGCTAAAGTAAGTGCCTACCTTTTTTTTTTTTTTTTGCAAGTTCTCAAATTTAAGTATTAAAGGTATTAACATACACAATACAGAACTACCCATTAGAAAATTGCTTTAATATTGAGATGGATTACTAAGGTGCTGTTTAATAACACATAATACTATGTATATAGGGACTTGCTGGACCTGCTGGACCATCTGGTAAGGATGGTGCTAATGGTCAGCCCGGACCTATTGGACCACCTGGGCCTCGTGGACGTTCTGGAGAATCTGGCCCTGCTGTGAGTACAGCCTACAGTCTGAACCAAAAATCTCAAAAGAGCTTACATATTTTATATATTTATTGTATACACCCCCAAATTATAAAACATACGACCACCAAAATTTGTAGAAATCACATGATCTGTGTTTTTAATAGAAAAATAATTAATATTTTCCTTTTCTTTCACATTAGGGTCCCCCTGGTAACCCTGGACCCCCTGGCCTTCCCGGACCCCCTGGCCCTGGCATTGACATGTCTGCCTTTGCTGGGTTGGGACACACTGAAAAGGGACCTGATCCCTTGCGTTACATGCGTGCCGACGAGGCTTCCAGCTCTCTTAGAAACCATGATGTAGAAGTGGATGCCACCCTGAAGTCTATCAACGGCCAGATCGAGGACATCCGCAGCCCTGATGGCTCCCGCAAGAACCCTGCACGTAGCTGCCGAGACCTGAAGCTTTGCCACCCTGAATGGAAGAGCGGTACGAGAACAGGATGTCACTATACACCATGACTAAGCATATAAATGCTTTATAGTACATTTATGGTTCTTTATAGATTCTATGATATTGATTTTGTTGTACTCACATTTTTGTTTTAACTCGGCCTATAGGTGAATACTGGGTAGATCCCAACCTTGGAAGCAGTGCTGATGCCATCAAAGTTTACTGCAACATGGAGACCGGTGAGACCTGCGTGAAGCCCAGCACTCCCAAAATCCCACGCAAGAACTGGTGGACCAGCAAGAGCAAGACGCATAAGCACATTTGGTTCGGCGAGAGCATGAACGGCGGATTCCACGTAAGTAATGATGGATAAGATGTTCAGTGATTCTGATCAGGGTTCTAGCTTCTAACATTAAAAAATCATGTACAGTTTTATTACGAGACCAAAAGAGATTGCAAATTAGCACCAGGCCAACCTAACACAAATTATAGAAGAGGAAATGTGTTCAAAAGCCAGATGATTACCACAACAAGAAACATCAGGATTTGATTATCCACAGCTGGTCATTCACATCCTGTAGCTGGTTCAGGGAGCTGTTCATGGTTCTGATTTTCTATGCATCCATGGTCCTGAAAATATATGTATCATCCAATCATAAACCAGTTAAGACAAAGAGGCATAATTTTGGGAACTATGGTGAATTATGCTTCTTAATTTGCCTTTATCTGTTTAATGTTATGGTTAATCAATTTCTACAAACAAATGTTAATGAGCAAGTCTATAAATAAAAGCTTTTCTCATTTTTTGTTACAGTTCAGCTATGCTGAAAATGGCCAGACTACCACCGCCAACATCCAGATGAACTTCCTGAGGCTGCTGTCTACCGAGGCCACTCAAACCATCACCTACCACTGCAAGAACAGCATTGCTTACATGGACCAAGCCACAGGCAACCTTAAGAAGGCTCTTCTGCTGCAGGGATCCAATGATGTGGAGATCAGAGCAGAGGGCAACAGCCGCTTTACCTACGGCGTGCTGGAGGATGGCTGCAAGGTAAACCAGATAATATACAATATTATACCTTTTGAGTGTACTTATATTGGTACATTTGTGAGCCTGCATTTGACAACCCAGCTAAAATCATTGCTTTGTGATTTTCTTCTTATTTTCTACATAAAATCATCCTACATAAAGAACATTCTGTGAAAATATCGACCTGAGTAAGGTCATGTCAAAGATTAAAATCAATGTGAAATCAATGATTAAAATCAAACTTTGATGCTCCTAATCTCATAATTAGATTATGAGACTTTAGCCTGGATATCACAGAACGGGTCATAGATATGAATATACCAGTCGGTTAGACATTTTAAAAATAAACAGTTAAAGTACAGTATCACTTACATGGATTTTTCTGCCTTGTGTTATAGAAGCACACAGGTCAGTGGGCCAAGACTGTGATTGAGTACAAAACTCAGAAGACATCCAGGCTGCCCATCGTGGACATTGCTCCTATGGACATCGGAGGAGAGGATCAGGAGTTTGGAGTGGACATTGGTGCAGTCTGCTTCTTGTAAAGCAAATAAAACATATGTGGATTATGAGATAAGACATGGAAGAATACCAATGATGAGCAATAACTGTGAGGATGCAATACACGTTCCAAATCATGAAATATGGAAGAAAAGAAATTAGTTTTTTCTCTAAAACGCAAAAAGTTGTGCTGTCCAAGTTTAGCGCCCAGGAAACCCGCGCTAAACAGGATTGTCCCAAATAGTCCCTCCTTCTGAAATCCAGCCATGTTTCCCATGAGCCCTCAGTACTTCCTCCTGATGGGAGCCAAGAGGGGGATGAAACGAGCAAGAGATGAAACGAAAGACAGAAACATGGCTTGATGTCATCACATCATGCAGGGGTGGGTGGATGATGCTGTACCGCATTATGGCTGGATACCACAGTAGCCCCTCCCACTAAAGAAGAAAGCCACGCCTAGTTTCACTTCACCCCTCCCTCTGCCTCTTGACTGTGACTCAGAAGAAACATCACACTATGCAAGATTTTGTGAAATGTTAAACCTGAGGAGGGAATAAGTTAATATTTACTGTGTATAATAACAGAAATCTCGATTCAGTTGTTGAAGCAGCCAGATTTATATATTTTCACAATTATATGTGTTTGTGTGCAAGCATGTGCCTATTCACACCAACATTATTTTGGGGGAAGTGCAGTTCTATTTCTATTTTCTTTCTTTTTTCCTTTTTCTGTACCTCAATATTCTTCCCTTGGTTGCCCAAAAAAGTAAGTTATGGACCCTAAGAGCAAACGAAAAAATCAAATAAATTTGGAAACCATTTCTATTTTTGTTTAATTGCATGATCTTTTTAAAGAAAAGCTACCTCACACAGGAAAACAGAAGTTAAAATCTGGATTTGAACAGAAGCAGCCTGGGGTTCGAAAATTGTCAGGATAATGCCCCGGCATTGCTCAGTCCATCTTCAGAAGGTGCTATTAGTTTCCATCTCTTAGTCAGTATTCCCAGACCATCCCACTCCCTAACTAGCCTCATTCAACACACACAGCCTGCTCAGAGGATGCGGAAATCACACGGGATGAACAAAAGACAGAGGGACTCTTTTGGGATTGCCGGAATTTTGCTCCCAAAGCATTTCCGTAGCACTGAGCAGGATGCGTGTGTTTGTGAGGGTGTGTATATTTTTGTTATATTAATATTATTATGATCATGATCTTTTTGTTTGTTCTCTCTTTTTGGTTCTGGTTTTGTTACGATTTTAATTAATGTAAATTGAAAATAAAGGAAGAAACAAGGAATTATGAAGTCAGATTTTAATTGTGTTTTTAATCATTATTACCCCCAGTCACTTTAAGCCATAGGTGTGTGTGTGTG
>JAPMOP011207114.1:0-12153 GCA_029874735.1 Cobitis vettonica | reverse complement strand
ATTTCAACTGTGCTACCATACACACCCCAGAGTGAGATAATGGGCACTGTAGTGAAACAAAATACATTAGAAATATATACCAAGAAAGGAAAGATAAACACTTAGAAATTAATATGATCACTTAGAAATGAAAAGGAATAATGTTCGGAGACTTTTGTTTGGAAATTTTTGCCTTCTTCCTTTGAAATATCCTGGGCCCTCTTAGAACCTTCTGAAGGCCCCTAGTGTTTCATTCTGTTCTGTTTTATCAGACTATACAGAATGGACGATTAAAGCAGTATCATTGCTTACTTTATTTATCACGTGTGCATAACAGCATAACAAGTGCCAGAACCCAGTTCTCTGTCTGTACGTCACTCACTTCCGTTCGTGCATCACTCAAATCTGTCCCCTTGGGAACATGACAGAAAAACTAACAATCCACTTGTTAGGGGTCCCTTGAGCTTTTATATTGCTAAATGCCTTTATTTTGCCTGTGGAGGTGTTATGTCCAACGTTTGTCTCTAACAAACACATCCAGTTTCCAGAGCAATTTGGACATGACAAATGGCTGGTGTTTGAAAAAAATCCTTATAAATTTTTTTTTTTTCATTTTCTGTTCTTAAAAAGACATTGCAAAATGGATCATGAGTAAAGAAACGTTTCCTTCTGTATCTAGTATTTGAATACATCCTGCCCTACCTGTAAGTTGTGACATAAAGGTCAAAGTACTAAATTTATAAAAATCTTAATTGTCCTATTTATTTCCCACATATATGTGTTTGCAAAAGTTAATGCAAAGTTATGCCAGTCACTTGTACGCTCAGCCTTTCTATTATTCAGTCTTTTATTGAAAAGTTTATTATTTTGTGAAATAACCTGTTTGATTTAATGGTGTTTGTATTATTTAAAAATAATTCTAGGTTCATTTCAACCTAATAGTTGGGTTTGTCTATATTTGACCAGATTATTATGTGTTTAATATTGTTATGTTTAATATTATTATAAAAAATACAACATTGTTAAATATGTAGACCCTATTAATATAGTATACTTTGAGTGTCTATGTTCAATTTTTGAGTCACTGGGATTGTACATTTGAAAAGGTCCTAATATGTCCCATTTCTGTACATATGTACCTGTGAGGTACCAGTGTGTACCTTTGACGTACTAATATGCACTCTTTAGGCACACATGCACACCTTTTTTAAAGCAGTGACCGTGTTATTTACCTTATTTCTGAGAGTGGGAGGTACAAGAAAGTTTGGGAAACACTTAATGGTTTAGGATAGGATCAGTGTATCATTCAATCACTTTGAATTATTTGATTATTGGGGGTCATTGTCCTATTTAATGTTTTCCTCTTTCATGCTTCATGTGAATGTTGCGGAAATAGACCAAACAAATAATTGCAGTACCTAAATATGGCCAAATTAAATCCATCCATAACGAAATGATTATTAGGTTTATTATGTAGCTGCTTACCAAACAGCTGAGATGACTGACAGCTTTTATTCACTTGTCTAATGGATAATGACAGTCTTTGAAAATGATGTTTGTGCTTGCATTTTAATTGAGATGAAATGCCCACTAATTTTTGTGCTTTCCAAACAAGTACCCTCATTTAGAGGAAATTAGATTTTTAGTTTGCTGGACATTACCACAATGAGGTCTCATTCAGCAGTCTGTTAAAAAGCATTTGCTTTGTTGTAACTGAATGAGGGAGCTCTCTGCGCTGTAGAAACACAGATTGCTGGAATCTGAAGTGTGGATCACTGCATCTGTCTCCATCCCCAACCCAACTGTTGTGTCGTCCACTGTCTCACAGAATCTGCCCCTGGAATAAAGGCGAGGCATTTGTTTTATTTATTTATTTTTTTGCAGACTGATAGCTCATATACCGAAGAGCTACTTAACCCTCATGCCATTTTTTTATAATGATCGTGCCCAACCTCAACAAAGCCTATTGTAGGTGGAGCGTCTACTCATATTTTCATGTCTAAGAATGAAATGAATAGAGTGTAGCAATATTTGTCATAATCTCATTAAAGCTTATAACTACCCATTTAGTTTTCATCCACTCCACCATGTACATTGTCTTTAAAGAGACTTGACTATTACATTCAGAATAAAATGAGCTGTAAACAACAGATGGATTTTAATTTTGACACGTTTATATACGCGTGAGAAGCACTTTGCATGGTAAAAACCCTTTCGCAGCTGTGCGGCCATGGTACATTCTCAGGATCATGCCAGAGGGATCATTACTGAGCCATTCCTTGCCCTTTTGCCCTCATTGGCTGAAGTGCATGCATCCAGGCAGCATCGTATTTGGCATCATGAGATGTGAAGAGCATCTTGTACTATTCAGAGGCGCACAACAAAGAGGCACTCTTCTAATTATTTTAATGAGATCTTTTCATCCAATGATGCTAGGAGCACATTAGGTTGTAGTTTGAACCTATTTCATATGTTTGAATTAGCCATTTGCAAAACTATCCCCAAATTGTGGTCTTCAGACCCATAGTCATTAGAGATAAGGGAAGGCGGCAGTTGAGGGGGGAATACAACACGCTATTACCATTTCGCAACGAATGAAAAGTGTAGCCGCTTTTTCGCCTTGTGTAGTGATGGCTGTTTTAGTGATTTACAGTCTTACTGACAATGCCAAAGCACTAAATGAGACTTGCACAGCACTTTCCTCAGTTTAATGCTCTTCCTAAGTGTTTATGACTTTTTAACTCTTTAATTCATTTTCAGGCAAACATCCCCTGAGGATGAATATGCCGACCTGCGCTATGATCCAAACTGGAGACAGAATCTGGAAGCCTCGCTAAAGACGAGGCTTTCTCTTGACTCGATTGAGGACTCTGAAGATACTCTTGAACATTTGGAAGATGTGTCTGTAGGTCAAAGGCAAGAATATGCTGTTGTCAGTAATCAACCCGCATCAGAGATGGACACCGGCCTGGTCTCACAACCTTCATCTCCTTTCCACCTGCACCCACGACAGGAAACATCTGTTCAGGATGATGTTCTTGACCCATCACAATCAAAAAGTTCATCTGTGCACACACAACACTGCAACAGGGAACACTTAAATGTGAAACAAAAATCTGTTGAAAGGAGAAGCTATCAGCATCATTCCGATCTAAAGCAAGTCAAAGATAAGGAAGACATCGTGGAGCGTAACAAGACTACTCTTGGTGTCAACACAAATAAACAGGGGTCTTACCTGAGGGCTCATCAGCAAAAAGATAAACTTGATGAAACAAAGCAAGTAAGTGCATTTTTATAAATAAATATAGCGTTTATTACAATAAATGCCTGAAAAAAAAAAATGACTGAGTATCTACTCTGATATAATTGCCAGTAATTTTAAGATTTAAGCCAGGCTGCCTATAACAAAAAGGTTGCAAGCCTTGGTAAAGCTTTCAATGTAATCCCAATGTCAGCCACTAGGGGGCGAACTAACACAGCATAACGTTACAGCTTCTTTAATCTGAGATGATGCAGTATTTCTCAACCAGGTGGCCGGCGTCCACTAGGGGGCCTCAAGGTGACTTAAAATTATTTCAGGGAACGAAGAAACACAGCATAATGTCACAGCTTCTTCAAAATGAGATATTGCAGTATTTCTCAACCAGGTAGGCGGCGTCCACTAGGGGCCTCAAGGTGACTTAAAAACATGCATTAAAATAAAGTAAAACAAATAAAAATCAAGATGTATTTAGTTTTATAATGATGAATGATTTTATAATGATAAACATCTTTTTAGTTATGTCTAGAATATTTTACTTGGTAGAAATTGTGAATTTGAATATTGTTGTGGACAATGCAAGGCATTGAAGTTAAAAGGTTCGAGATCCACTGAGATAGGTGTTTAGTCTTTGTATTTCCCGTTTTTTATACCATAAACATTTTCATCAAAATATAAAAAAAATCAACATTTTTTAATTACTATTACTGTTTTAATTTTTAATTACCATTCATTTAAATAATTACATAACATAATATATAGCCTAATACATTTTTAACTCATGGTTGGGTCAAACCCCCTTGGGTTATTTGATCCAACTACAATTAGAAAAAACACAGCATTTTTTGCCTAAAACAATCCAGCATGGCTTAATTTATAGCCCAGTGGTTGGATTTAGAGAAACATAATTTTAAAAAAAATTCTATTTGTATAACAAATTGTTTAAAGCACTAAATGAGTAAACTGAGATTCACTACTTTTCTTACTGAAATTTGACTAATAGGTTTAGTTTTAGATTAGTAGGCTACATCCCCCTTTATGTCTCCCATTGTGCTTTTAGGCACAACAAAGGCTATATCATATCTTGCATGACCTGACCTCTCTCTTTGCTCTTTTTTAATCTGAATAAGTGACCTTGTTTTTTTTTGCTCTGGCTTGAAGGAGATTATACTGCCTGTGTCACGGAAATGATGGAGTAGAGAGAACAGACCGAGTCATGCCTGCCTATGTAGTGCCTATTATGAGTTGATCTGCACAACAGTGGCTGTTAAGAACATCAGAGGGGCATGGTTACCAATAGGCTCTTAGTTATCAGTGCACCTGGCTCAGGGTATAATTGGCAGGGGTTGGGTTGTCTGCACACTATGGCTCATGTGTATTTGCTACATTTAAGACCTTACCCAGCCCATCTGAGCCCAGTCCCACCTTAATGTCTCACATCAGCTGCATTAGCATAGTTAAGAGCCGTTAGCATTGTGACATGGTAAACAGAGCAAAGCTCTCCCGCTTTAGACCGTGGCCCCGATTGCGCCAGCAGTGCCCTGGTATGAATTCAAAGCATTGTCTTTTCAGCAAGAATGATGGTGTGCTGTCAAGTTCCATTTATGAGGCGGTATTGTAAGTCGTAAAGGGGGGCTTATTGAAAAATGTTTTATTTTGTGTTATTTTCTCATTTCTTGAAAAGGAAAAAGACAGAGAAGCATCATCAGGATTTCCCAAAAGCACAGAAAGCTATACTTAAAAGATTCCTTGTTTTTTTTGTTTGAATTAATGTTAGGGCTGCAAGATAATATTGAAATATTGCAAAATGTGCATATCGCAATGGTTTGCAAAAACCGAATAAAAGTCATGTGTAGTCTAGTTTCAGATTGATGCAGAGGGTCTGGCGAGGTATAGGCCTACCGAAATTACTGAGAATATTGCAAATGTGCATATCGCAAAAACCGAATATAAGTTATAATCAAAGTTTTAGGTTGATGCAGATAGCAGAGAGATTTCTATTCCCAGACAGAATGTGAAACATGTATGTTAGTTATATAATTTTCAGTTTTTTAAAAAGAAAGAAAGAATATATATATGATATAGATATGATATTAATAAATGTGATATGCTATATATATATATATAGCATATCACATTTATTAATATCATGGAGCCTTTATGAATATCACGAGAATTACATTATCTAAACAAACATTTAATAAGAATTCTATCAAAATGAATTGACAATTGACTCGTATATAAGTCTAAGCTTTTCCCACTTGCTTAAAGTTGAGCTTTTTTGTCCTTTGCCTCAACAAGAGGGCGCAAACCTCATACCTCGCATTCGTTACGTAGCTAAGCGTCCGTTCATAAATTTGATACATGCCCTTTACTTTTTGCCCTTTTATATGTTTTGTGGTCCAATTTTTCTTCAAAGGAAATAAAAAGCCCCTCAGGTCCCATCAGTTTTGCGCATCATTATCGGGGCCAGTCACAACACACAGTTGGGCTTTTGAAAAGCCACTATTTACTCTTTCACAAACCCCTAACTCCCGATAATTAGCCGTGTTATTAAATGTACACAATCTCATAATGCAGCAACTTCCTACCGGCGTGTGTGGAAGAGATGATGAGCTCCAGCAGAGACCCCTTTGATAAAGACAGAAGTAGCTGTGCAATCTTCTGCCATTGCACTCACCCCCAATCCCTCGTCATCTCCCAGACCCTCACTTCAAAGCCAGAAACATAATGTACAATCTCTTAATAGCTCTAGACCAAGGCTCCGCGGCTCTCTGCCACTGTATACCCTGCCTCAGTGTAAACACCTAATCAAGATTGCCTGGGCGGTCACAATAGCAACCAAATGCAATTCAAGAATTGCGTCCCTTTGAAGTCTTCATCGCAAAAGCTGTGTTTCCCAGTCTTGAGGAAAATGGCAAGCTCCGATCGCCTGACTTTGTTGTGCCACGTCTCGCCCCAAGAGGCAATTACGGGCCCCAATTTAACAGAATAGATATTACGCAGCTTATGAAGCTCAAAATGCAATTTTGTTTGATCATTTCCTCAATTTGATTGAGATTATTAAAATGGCGGACAAAAGACGGCGGTCGTGGATGGGGCAGAGGTTGAGGCCTGCTGCGTCTAAGAGGACGTGAAGAGTAGGTTTGTGATGTCTAGGTACTCACACACCTGTTACAGTACATCTCAATGGCGGCTCTGCTAAAAGATGACACTTGTCTGAAACAGGCAAATGTGTCGGGCAAGCAACGTCCTATAATATCACAAAATCTTTTTTGTTCTAATAGATCATTTCATTTACAGTAAGCACCACCAATATAAAGTCCCCATGAAATCAAAACTGACATTTCTGACATTTTTTATGGTATATTACAGTGTTTATTGTAGACGATTTATATTATATCATTATTATGTCAACAATTTATAAACAATTTAATATTTCTCTGATGACGTCAGCTTGATGGCTTGGGCAGGGCATCTGATAACCCCACCCCCCTCCAGCTGTCAATCACTGCAAGTTCCATTTCTGAATGAAACGCCTATTTTTTCGCTCTGACATTCGACAAATACGGTAGTGGATTGTGACTTCCTGTTTACAGCAACTTTAACGTTTTTCTATTGCGATGCACTGTATTGTAATATCAAGCCATTTCTATTGCTCAAAAAAATATTTCACTAGTTCACATATATACAACATTTTTTAAAAGTCTGTCTGTTTTGTTCCTAGCTTAAATAACTGTCCACCTAATAACAGTGTCTCTTACCCTATGCCGTTCTCAGATCAGTTCCTTGTGCACCTGGCCTTTCGCTAAATAGATAGACCAGCATGGCTGCTTGTTTATTGATGGATATGTTACAACTCAATCCACTCACTGCCGCATGTGTCTCTTTGACCTTCCTCTATTCACGCTTTCAGAATTAGCCACATGCATTCAGGGACACCGCTAGCTGTCAATACCATCGATCAGCGAGAATTGTCCTCAGCAGCCAAAGTGACTGGAAGTTTACTAAATGATTTTCATTACGGCATTAGCTGTAGATATTCCGCCTCTGAACGGGTACATTAGGAAAAATTGAGAGAGTGCACCGATGTTACGTAGGCGTATCCAGTCACTTATCCTCAAAACGCTTTGAGAGAATCATTTTAAAGAGAATCAATAGGCTTCTGGAAGTCTCTTCTGTGACACATGTATGTAGGTCAGCTCTGGCTAGCAGGCGGTAATTAGGAAGAAAAGTTGATCGTAAGAAGTCAATTTAATAGTTTCGTTTTCCAGACATTCAGGGTCACGTTATTTTACAGACAAACCTACTTTGACTATTGACAAACCTAATTCTCCAGGTTTGACGTGCTGGCTTTCAAATGCGTTTCAGCTTTCGAAATCGCAGGTTTATGCGTAGGTGGATGTTTATTGTACCCAACACTGATTTACTATCTAATTTATCACTCAGACATTTCTTCTCATTCTCGGAGATGTCTTTGTTTTGCTCTCACAGAAAGCACACCCTGTTGTTGGCGATCGATACCCAAATATGACTGTGAGTGTTTTATTGACACAGCAACAGGTGAATTGTTTCGATGAGGTTTATCAAGCAGTCTTCTCCATCTACAGGCAAGGCGAACCTCCTGTGAGACAATCAGCACCTGTAGCCCGGAGAGTCAAGACAATGTCTGGGATCCTGAGCTGATGTGGCTGCTCAAAACAAAAAAACTGAAGGTAGAGCACCTCATTCCTGCTCACTTTATTGATTCTAACCATCTCTATCTGCGCAGACCTAGGTGGGGCTCCTGGCACTATCCATTGCCCTAATGCATAACGGTCTGCAAGGGCTTCCTCTCAAGATGAAAATGTCTACACAGTGGGCACACTGTCACCCGGGATTTCATTTCTGCTGTGATGGACGCAATTTCTGATAGAGTTGTTCAGGCACAATGGAGCCTCTGAAATGTCTTGAAAAGGAGCCTGTGCGGAGGAAAGAGGAGGAATGGAGAAGTATCATTATTTTGAGCACTTGAACGGTCACCGTAATGCTGGCAAGCAGAGGAGTGTAAATATTTTCCCATTAAGCATGGTGCAAGCTGGTGTTGGCTAAATCAGAGGCATTACATGCTGAGGCACAACCCCAGACCGCACAAGAATAATGTTCGTGTGTCCCCGGTGCATTCCAAGCTCACCACAAAGAAACATTATATAAATGCTACTGTCTCTCTATCCTTTTTGTGCCATGGCTATATAAGGACATGTCTCTGCTTGATGGGATGGATTCTTTTAGCCATTGGCCTAGCTTTTGTCGAAAGCATTGTCATTGCATGAATTTGTAATTTGATTTATATGGGGGATTATTCTGTATTTCTCATTTTGTAGAAATGAATTTTCAAATTAGTTATCCAAAGAGCCCTCATCATATTTGGGGAAAATATTTCATTAATGCAAATATTCAGGTTTTTAGGCTTTAGGAAACATATCCAATTAGGGAGAGTTTTATTAGATGTTGCATCTGCCTTTGTGTCATAACAATTATAATAATCCATAATAATAATTCTATATATACACTACTGCCCAAACGTTTAGGGTCACATAAACCTTTTGATCTGTTTTGATCTGAAGTTTTTTTATTAAATATTTAGAGAAATTTTAAAACCGTGTAAAAAATAAATGTCTTATTTCTAACATAAATATTGAAAAATTCTTAAATCAAGATATGTTTACTTAAAAGGATTACTTCATTTTCTTAAAAAAATCCAGATAATTTACTCACCCCCATGTCATCCAAAATGTTTATGCCTTTCTTTGTTCAATCGAGAAGAAATTAAGTTTTTTAAGAAAAACATTTCAGGATTTTCTCAATTTAATAGACTTTATTGGACCCCAACAGTTTACAGTTTCAATGCAGTTTAAAATTGCTGTTTTAACGCAGTTTCAAAGGGCTCTAAAGATCCCAAACGAGCCATAAGGGTCTTATCTAGCAAAACGATAAATAAAAAATTAAAAATGTGCACTTTTAAACCACAACTTCTCATCTTCCACCAGTCGTGTGACGCGCCAGCGCGACCTCACGGAATTGCGTAAGCACGTCGAAAGGTCACGTGTTACATGAAATGCACATTTGCGGACCATTTTAAACAATAAACTGACACAAAGACATTAATTACTATCATTCCACATACAACAATGTTGGAACGGTCTTCTTTCTCCACACTTGTAAACACTGGGGCGGTAGTTTCGCATACGCCATCCGTGACCTTTTGACGTGATGACGCATTACGTGAGGTCGCGCTGGCGTGTCACACGGCCACTGCAAGATGAGAAATTGTGGTTTAAAAGTACATATTTTTTATTTTTCATATATTTTTACATATATTTTTTTATAAGAGTTTATTTCATAGGTCATTTTGCTCAAGTAAATACATCTTGATTTAATATTTTTTAGATATTTATCCCGGAAAACAAAACAAAAATACTTAGTAAGATATACATTTTTTGCAATGAAAGAAGTAAGTGGCCCTATTCTACACATAAACTGTTTTATTATATGTGCATTTTTATCTTTACCCAATTACAGCAAAGCCAAAAAGAAAGGAAAGATCCAAAGAAGAGAGAGAGAACCAACTCAGATCAGCTGAAACCCCATGTTCCTGAAGCCAAGCCCAGATCTGGATTTCACCTTAAACCACTTACGGAGAGACGCGTCATCAGTGCTGATCATCTATCACCATCAGACTCTGATGCCTTTCCTGATGCTCCAGAGGCTTACAGCTACTCCTATAATCCACCACCACATCTTCAACCTCATTCTAAAGCTGCCCCGACAGTCAACCTTAACATAAACCTCCATTCACCTGCCAATCATGCAGAACCACTGAATCATACTCAGCAAGAGACCATCTATACCATTGTTTCCCAGGCACTACAGTGGGAAAGGCCTGATCTGTTCATTCCATCCCTTCTGCAACCAGGTTATCCATTTCATCCATCCGTGCCCTCAAATTCAGTTGGGCAGGGGGGCTTGGCTCCACAAGCAGTTGTACCTTCCCCAACCTCCTACTCTGGTGTGGTACACAGAAAATACACTGTAAAGAGAGATGCTACTCAGGGCTTAACACAGGGACATGATGGGAAACCTCAACTCAATGCATTTGAGAATGCATCATTCAAGAATCAAAACAGACTCAGGCAAGTGCAGACCGGAAACATACTCTACACAAGTAATAAAATGCAGAAGTATGTGCTTGGCCAACATATTGCAAATGTCTCATGCCATGACAGTAGCTGACCTGAAAATTAGATAGGGATTTACACTTGCGCCCGTTACAGTGCCCCCATGTGTATTTCTCATAGTTGCCTAGACTATTTTTCAAGTATTTATTTGTAGTATCACATAGTATTTAGTATGCATTTATAATATAGTTCAAACTTTGTTTTAATGCTCTTATTGCTGTTTTATTCAGAACACAATTTACATATTTGTGCTCTATGTTTCTGTAGGATACCGGTACTAAAATTACCCACATCTCCTCAACCAGAGTCCAGCCACTATCCACCCAGGTTAATGCCCACTGAGGAGACGCCTTATGCGGCCCAAGCACAGACATCTGGTCCTTACACAGTGCTGCCCCCTATAGGTAGATCTGAGGTCAGTGACACAGAGCTCTGGTCTGATAGATCTGAGCAGCAGGTGAATCCAATCCACAGAAGCAGCTCAGAAGGTTACCTTTCACAGATGGAAAGACACAGACAGTCTAAAACAACTTACAAGGTGTGTATGTATATATTTCATATTTAGTCATTTAGCTTTAATTCTCTAATATGTAACTCTTTCAGCATCTCATGCTTGTACAGTAATTTTCAGTGAATTATAGAAATTATGTTCTCATTATAGTATTTAACAAGAGAGCTGAATAAACTAACAAAGAAAGTAACAACTGAAACTCCTTCCTCTTTGTGACCATCTTTAAGTTGCCATGACGGGATCTCAGCAGGGCCCAATGCAGATGTAACAATTATTTCAGGGGCCGATTCAGACGGCAGGTTAATTGTATAAGTAATTGAAGACACTCTTAATTGCAATGAGATGATGATATAAGGCACGGTCACAAAGACGATATTGAAAAGCGTTAGAGGATGAGGTGATTAAGCAGCACCCCGTCTGTGCAGAGCAGACCTGGTAAGATGGTGATTTGCATTAATGATGGTCTCTTTGTCCTTCAGCACCTTGAGCGTTGTAGGGGAGTCCCTTTAGGAGCAGACAGACTCCACCGCACAGTATGGTGGCCCACAGAGGAAACATTTATGTTTACACAAAGGATAAATTTGCAGGGCAAATTGTTAGATAAGAGTCAACTACTCTGCTTTCTCTATATGTGAACATGCATAATGATTGACAGGTGCGTCTCAAAGCAATCTGATTTTAGTGTTGTTTTAGGACAACTATTTTATTCATATCCACGTATAGTATATGTCAAGTAATATGGATATTTTCAGTGTGCCGTTCCATACACTATCAGAAAAAAATAGTTACAAAATGGTCCCTATAGCTGCCAGTGTGTACAAAAAGTACCCAAACAGTTCCTAATAGTACCTCAGAGGTACAAAGTGGTACCAAATGTTACATATCTGTACCTAAATGGTACATGCTAGGACCTTTTTGAAGGGTACTGCCCTGTTGATAGCTAGGGACTATTTTTGATCATTTTGACAGTGTATAGACATTGGTTACAGCAACTTTGAATTAGTCTAATGCCTGTTTAATAACTTTGAAACATTATTCTTCCAAAATAAAGTGCTCAGGGCTGCATGAAAACATTACAATTTAAGGGTCATTATGCCGTAGAACACATCCACTTGTGTCATGATCCTGCCAGACCTTTGTTGATATTCAGGTCTTATTTAGTGTGGCAGGGTCCTGACAGTACAATG